>JAJSOF020000036.1:18263775-18523775 GCA_025594305.2 Periplaneta americana | reverse complement strand
TTAGGTGAAATTGCAGTGGTAAGTTTCAATTTATAATTATTACTATATTGAACGTCTCTAAAAATAATAAAAAGCCTAAAGCAGTAAAATCAATATGATGCGGTAAGAAGAGAAATATTATTGTTTAGGTTGAGAATTGAATGTGGAATTTTAGACTTTCCGCGGATTGGTTTTGTGCGGAAACCAAGCAAATAAGCACGATGTCGCAAACGTAGTAATATGCGTTACAAGAGCGGTATTTTGATTTTTTCATGTTCGAAAAAGATTGAAAAAGCGAAACGTAGTTGAGCATTTTTAATTTCCGAGAACATGAAAACAAACACACCGCTCGTGTATCGATTATTTTGTGCGAAGATCGTTTATTACATACCTGAAAGAGAATTTCTAATTAATGAAATCTCCATCTTGGTTTCTGTTCAATTTTGGAAAACAAATATATCTATCTTCAACATTGTACCTATTAAATGTTTTCTGTGTTTACTATACTCCAGCAGGCCGTGATATGCGTCTGTCTTTTTTCCCCCAGTCTATAAATGCGAACTTAAAACAAACGGCTTCCTTAATGTTACATGCATCACGAATGCAGTAACTGTAGTGGAGTTGTATTTACTTAATTTTTGCAAATATTTAAAAACAATAATTAACAGTGCAATTTAGGTGAAATAGCAGCGGTAAGTTTCCAATTTATAATTATTACTATATTGAACGTCTCTAAAATAATATGTTGAAAGCCTAAAGCAGTAAAATGAATATGACGCTTAAACGGTAAGAATAGGGAAATTTTTTTGTGTGTTACGTTGGGAATACTGAATGTGGAATTTTACACTTTCCGCGGATTGGTTTTGTGCGGAAACCAAGCAAATACGCACGATCTCGCACAAAAGTTATTTACATGTCTGATTCTGCGGTGTGTAATTTTCTGATACAGCTGTGTATTGGATACTGAAATCTACAAAACTTGAAGTGGTCTGATGACATTATTACCATTAGAAATGAAATTTCATTATAGTTAATGCCATGATGTGACTATTTTTCATTAATTATACATTTTAATGCTATATTCATGATATGAAAGTGAAACGTTTTGCGGTTATATAAGTAGATATAGAGCATATGTTAAATTAGATCTTCATTTCTATAATTTACTGAGTGGCAGCTATTATATAACTACAAAAGTTATGTAAGATAATAATATTGTTATTAAAAATCAAATATTTTTATAGTTATTAAACAAGTGGGGTTGGGTGTTTATCATATACTTAATGGCGGTGTGGTGTAGATATTTATATGCGTCATTCTCTTCAGTATTGGCTCGAGAAGCGCAAAAATTACAGTTCCTAAGAAAAGACGGTATTACTTACTGATAGAATAAGAGGCCTACAAAATTTTTTAGTCTCTTGATTATTTCAGCAAGATCTCTTAGACTTTACCCTCTACATTTCAAGCTCTACATGTAGCAGCTATACCAAGATGCTATGTCTATTGTTCGAAAGCATAGCAAACCTGACTTTTACAATCCACAATGACCTGAAGTAGCTATTGCTTTACTTTCACATGAAAAACCCACTGATCGCCCTGACATTGTTACTTGCGTTTTCGCATTGAAACTCAAGATACATAGGATACATAGGTTCAAGAAAAAGTATTTGGCATAAAAACCATTCAGAGGAAGTATGTTTCATTATTATGAAAGCAAATAACTTTCAAAATATCTGGTATTTGTCATTGAAAATAAATCTGAAAAATTTTAATTTCAACATCTAATGAACTTAGTTTGCATTATTTTTTGCACAAGCCACCAGTACTAATATAATAGGTAGGTATAAGAAATGAATCTTTATTTCTAAAACCCCAAAATGACAAAAACAAAACTTTTGGGAAACAATAAAAACTGTTTATTTTCATTACTTTCTAATTTTTATTGTCAAAATGTATTTAACAAGTGATATTAGTTGCTAAATATGAGGTTTATTCACCATTAATTGTGTTTTATAATATGTATTCCTTGCTTTTGTAAATGATCTGCCAGTTAACATCTTGTCCAGGATTCGATTATTCGCGGATGATTGTATCGTATATAGGGAAATAAAAAGTCATGAAGATACTACTCTTCTTCAGAATGACGTCAATAGAATAAACGATTGGGCAATGGCCAACAAAATGAAAATAAATTCTCTAAAGAGCAAAGCCATTAGCTTTACAAGAAAAAGAAATAAAATAATCTAATCGTATATGTTAGGCGGTGAAACCATTCCGGAAGTTAACAAATGTAAATACCTAGGGATAACATTTAGCAACAATCTCGGCTGGGGGGAAAACGTTACTGACACAGCGGGAAAGGCATGGAGGGCGTTACACTTTGTGATGAGGGTACTAAGGAAAAGCTCTGATAAATCCAAAGAGATTGCATATAAATCACTAGTTCGCCCAGTAATGGAATATGGTGCTGCATATTGTGATCCTTACAGATTAGAACATATTAAGACATTGGAAAAGATTCAAAAACGGGCTCTTAAGTGTTGTCGTAATTATTCACCATTAAAATGGGACACACTCACGGACCGGAGAACGCGAATTCGATTATGAGCAATGTTCAAAACAAACAGAGGTCAGCCTGCCTGGAGCGAAATAAAAAATAGGTTGCATCCGCCAAATTACTCTTCAAGGAACGACCACTCATATAAATTGAGAGAAAGAAGACAGAGGACGGACAGTGGAAAGTTTTCTTTCCTCAATAGTACTATCAAGGACTGGAATGCTTTACCTGCAGACTTACTAAAGGCTTTACCAATAACCAAAAAAGTATTTAAAAACAGGCTTAAGGACTTTACTAATAGACGGTAGTATATTATACTGTACACACTAGTTAAAGGGTGTAATTGATATCTTGTTATTTGAAGTGTTCTATCAGTGAGGAAGTTTGTTGTGTCAGTGAAGTGTGTAGTGTCAGTGAAGTCTATTGTGTAAGTGAAGTGTTTGGTGTCAGTGAAGTGGCTGTGCAAAGTATTCGAACAGTGAAATGGTTAGAAGTGTTAGTGAAATCAGGTAGAATCAGTGAAGTGAGTGAGTTGACAGCGAAAAAGTGTTGTGCAGATATGAACCTGTCAGACTCGTGGGTCTTAGTTCGAGCTTAGGATTAAGATGAAAATTAGATTTATTTTAAATGTTATTTTAAGTGATCATGATTCATTTTAATTTAGGACGCTCCTTGTTATTATTATTTATTATTATTATTATTATTATTATTATCATTATTATTATTATTAATTATTGTTTTTCTTAGTTGTGATTATTGTTATTTGTCATTATTGAGTGTAATTAGTTACCACTGCCACCGGGTATATACCCATTTGCAGTGTGAATAAATACATACATACATAAAGTCCCCAAAAAAATTAAATTGCACCTAGCGCCTCAATTTTAAGATAATTTATAAACTCGCCAGCATACAGATGACATTTCCAAACAGACGAACAACGCTGGACTGTCGCACTATATTTTTTACTGCGCTGATAGTGATTTTGCAGGGAATGAAACAAGCAAACAGATGCTAGCAATTACCTTGATATGAGAGTGTCTGTGCAGAGCTCTGACTTATATGCGTCCATACACTGTCGTAATTAATACAGAATATAATTAAACACAACGCTGAGTTATGTTACAGTATAGAGCTACACCACACAGAAAGTGAACAGTACGAGTAAGTTTTATGTACTGACAGAATCAACACAAAAACCTAGAGCACATTTTCTGGTGAAATTTAATTACCTACTTTGTCCCTCATATAAGATTTACGCAAAAATTATAAGCTTCAGACTGAAAAACATAACCAAGGTAGTCATAATACTCATAGAAGAGCAAACAGGATTTAGAGAAGGAAGAAGCTACATTGCGAGTATTTTAATTTTAAACAAATAATATAAAACGAAGGGAACAAAATTTAGCAGAATCTATATAACTAATTTGAACTGGTAATGGAAATTACGGGAAAACGGCTGAACGGATTTTAATAAATGACGCCTCATTTTGAAGCTTGGAACCCAAAGTTTTTCGGAAAAATAGTAGTTTTCAGTGAAATGTCAGTTTTCCTACATCATTTTCCTATTTTCCAAAATCCATCTTTCGTCAGTTTCGAGAACTAATTGCATTTCAAAATAAAACAAAACACACACTACAATAAACAATAGGCTATTACACGAAGGCCATGACCTGCAGGATTGCTAGAGTTCAAATTCAATTGGTTATTAAAAACTTCAAGACTTATAAAAATAATTTACAGGTCTGATTCTGCGGTGTGTAATTTTCTGAGTACAGCTGGTATTGGATATTAAAATCTACAAAACTGGAGGTGTTTGATGACATTATTAGCATTAAAAATGAATTATTATTATTATTATTATAATTAATGCTATGTTAATATATAAACTACAAAACTTGCGGAAGATAATAATAATATTATTATTATTATTATTATTATTAAAAATCAAATATTTTATAGTTATTAATCAAGTGAGTTGGGTTTTTTTTCATATATTTAATGGCGGTGTGGTGCAGATTCAGTATTGGCTCGAGAGAGAGCAAAAATTACAGTTCCTAAGGAAAGACGGTATTACTTATCGATAAAGTAAGAGGCCTAGACAATTTTGTAGTGTCCCGATCATTTCAGCAAGATCTCTTAGCAGGATAAAACGATTTTGCCCTCTACATTTCAAGCTCTACATGCAGCAGCTACACCAAGATGCTATGTCTATTGTTCCAAAGCATAGCAAACCTGACTTTCTTTAACTTTCACCTACAATTCACAATGATTTGAACTAGCTATTGCTTTACTCCCACATGAAAAACCCACTGATCGTCCTGACATTGTTACTTGCGTTTTCGCGTTGAAACTAAAAACCTAAAGGTGGATAGGTTCAAGAAAAAGTATTTGGCATACAAATAACATTCAGAGGTAGCATGTTTGATTATTATGGAAGCAAATAATTTTCAAAATGTCTGGTATTTTTCGTTGAAAATAAATCTGAAAAGTCTTTATTTGAACGTCTAACGAACTTAGTTTGCACCGTTTGCTGCACAAGCCACTAGCATCTTTTATTTGTAGATTACTTAAAAGCATTTAACAAAGTATCAAGATCGATGCTATGCAATATAAAAAGAGCCCTACCACTACACTTAAGAGACGTTATGAAAATTATGTACAATGAAACAAATAAAAAGCAATAAAAAAACACAACAATTAATGGTGGCGTATGTCAAAGAAGTCCCTTACCAACTGCTCCTTTTAACCCTTAAATTGCCATCGTCACCACCATAATAAAATTTTCTGTAGCGATATTTCGTCAGCATCTTTATGGTGTACATTCAATTTAAATTATATTTGGTTCTATTTTTTTCTTATGTCTTAATCAATTTTGTCTGAAACCTGTTTATATAATTTTTCATTTTTTGCCCATATCATGAAGTCAAAAAAGAAGAAGAAGAAATTGGCAAAACTTCATTTCTCACACCAGTTTATTAAACCGTGTCGGACTGTAAAGAAAACAACTATCGCAATGTCCATGTTTTATATGTTGTGCAATATTATAGTATTGTGAAATTTTAAATTACCTACCAATTTGTTTCTATTGTTCTATTAAAATTATAGCATATAGCCTATTAATCTGTTGTAACCTATAGGATACTTTGTCAATTTAAGGGTTAATTCGTGTATACATGAAGTACCGTCATTTTCCATAACTATGATCCTGAAATACAACTACGGTCCACGATACAACTATTCAAAGAACATTGTAGAAGTAACGTAGACCGTTCGTAGATAGCTGCAGTGACTTGACTTCAAACTACAGTACAGCAAACATATAGATAAACGAGGTACTACGTTATGGAGTACAAAATTTGAATGGACCATAGTTGTGTTCCAGGACCATAGTTATGGGAAATGACGGTAGGCCTACTCAGAGTTTGAAAAATCAAAGTGAAAGAAATCAATGTAGCAGGAATGATATTAGAAATTATTATCTTTGTAGATGATCATATTTTATTGGCCACAAACGAAGATGACTTTCAAAGAAGAATATTGCCTCACAAATATACTTACTTACCGGTACTTACTCACTGGCTTTTAAGGAACCCGAAGGTTCATTGCCGCCCTCACATAAGCCCGCCATTGGTCCCTATCCTGAACAAGATTAATCCAGTCTCTATCATCATATCCCACCTCCTTCAAATCCATTTTAATATTATCTTCCCATCTACGTCTCGGCCTCCCTAAAGGTCTTTTTCCTCCGGCCTTCCAACTAACACTATATATGCATTTCTGGATTCGCCCATACGTGCTACATGCCCTGCCCATCTCAAATGTCTGCATTTAATGTTCCTAATTTTGTCAGGTGAAGAATACAATGCGTGCAGTTCTGTGTTGTGTAACTTTCTCCATTCTCCTGTAACTTCATCCCTCTTAGCCCCAAATATTTTCCTAAGCATCTTATCCTCAAACACCCTTAACCTATGTTCCTCTCTCAAAGTGAGAGTCCACGTTTCACAACCATAAAGAACAACCGGTAATATAACTGTTTTATAAATTCAAACTTTCAGATTTTTTGACAGCAGACTGGATGATAAAAACTTCTCAACCGAATAATAACAGGCATTTCCCATATTTATTCTGTGTTTAATTTCCTTCGAGTATCATTTATATTTGTTACTGTTGCTCCAAGATATTTGAACTTCTCCACCTCTTCAAAAGATAAATTTCCAATTTTTATATTTCTATTTCACAAATGTAACATTGTAAAATTCCTTTTCAGAACGAAAAGTTAACATTTGTTCGGATCAAATTTCTGCACATTTGAATTACAAAACTGAAATTCTTTCAATAATTATTATACTGCTCATTTAACTGACTGAGCATATTGGGAATTAAATCAATGGCTTTCCCAGAACAGGTTATGAAATGTTTCATATAAAGCAATTATTTTTATCTCGAAAAGGAAACAAAAAGGAGTAAAAACTGTTTTAAACTTTTTTGTTGAAATATCTCAAAGAATAACCCTCTGAAATTAATGTATGTTCACTATACACTCCAAGTTCTACGAAAAACTATATAAAAAAATTTTAAGAACAGTGTCCTAACCGACATGTTGTTATCTCAGTTTTCACAGAATTCCATGAAGCTTTCACCCATTCATAAAGTTAGTATCGACCCATAAGATGCACCATGCTTTGCTGACTATTTTCAAAGAAAAAAGTGTGTCTTCAGTCCCGGAAAATACGTTACATAGCGGGCATGTATATTAAACATTAATAGAATACATAAGTAGTTATAATAAAGAATGTGTACATACCTTACGGGGTAAGTAAAGTTTATTTATATCTCTGTGCATTTCTTCCAAACTCTAGTTAAATTTAATGACTAGTTTTATATTTCCTTGGATCATCGAAATGCAGGTCCCTGTCATTAATATTATCTGCTACTGGTAAGACTCTTTTTTACATATTAACTAACATACATAATATATACTCGTATAAAACAAATCTAACTGCAGTAAGGTGTGACAATAAATTATCGCATTGGACAGAAATTCATACAGGAGTAAGACAAGGCTGAGGGCTTTCACCGTTGCTATTTATTATATACTAGCCGTACCCGTGCGCTCCGCTGCACCCGTTAGAAATAAATATAAAGTAATTACATAATTAAAATAGGACATTTGATCCAGGGAACATTCGTGTTTGATATAAGAATAAATCGTTTATTATGTTACTTAATTTAAATTGTATTTGCATAATTAAAATGATCCAGAGACCACACATTTGGTCATAAAAAATATTTTAGGAAATACAGGAAACGAATGTACAGAATAGCCTATCAAGTTTTCTGTGCATAAGAAGCTATTTTAATCTTACCTGTCCTCGATTCACTCAGAAGTTACTGTAATAACATTATAGCATTATGTCCATCTAGAGAAACTACACTTTCTAATGGTGAATTAATAATTAATTATACAAATCGGTTAATTTAGCTTCTGATATTACTTCATATAAACACACAAACATTATCTGTAGGCTATCTTTCATAGCTTTCGATTGTTGCTGTCCAAGGCCCCTTATAGACGAAGTCATTTGTTTTTTAATTCATTACACGGCCTTAGATGGCAGTTATTTTAATTTTAAAACTAATTTATCTCATTAAATATCAGTCCTATCAAAATTTTTCAAGGAATAAAACTTATCGGAACGTCTTTTTAAAGAAACTTTTGTCATGTAACATTTTTCACAAAAATCAATAATAAGCGAGATATTTCGATTTATTTAATTCAGGCCCCCTTATAACCCCCCTTTTCAATAATGTATTTTGAATGCCATATAGCCTAAAATCTAAGTTACAACGAACTTAATTTATATTCCAATTTTCATCGAAATCCGTTCAGCCATTATTGCGTGAAAAGGTAACAAACATACTGACTGACAGACAGACAGACAGACAGACAGACATACAGACAGACAGACAGACAGACAGACAGACAGAGAGACATACAAACAAAAATTTCAAAAAAGCGATTTTCGGTTCCAGGGTGGTTAATTGTATATGTTAGGTCCAATTATTTTTGGAAAATCGAAAATTACCAGAAAAATTTCGGCTACAGATTTATTATTAGTATAGATATGAATCAAATAATTAGAGAATGGAAACAATTGCCTCGTGGATATATACAACTCAATAGACATTTACAACTAGATTCATTACTTTTTGCAGATGATTTAGCTCTGGTGGCATCCTCAGAAGATGAATTACAACGTTCAATTTTTAATTTTAACAAAATTGGAATTAAATATGATATGAAAATCAATAAAGAAAAAACTAAAATTATGATCTTCTGCCAAAAATACCCTGTGCCTAGCAAAATATGTTTAGATTCAAAAATATTAGAAAGGATAAATTATTTTACATATCTCGGATACACATTATCTTTTTTCGATGAAGTAGATATTTCACAGAAAATTTCCAAATACACCAAAACAATGGGGATAATTATAGTACAATATGCAACGAGCCTATAATGAAGGTAATTAAGAAGTGAGTATGGATATTTATGAAACGAGCGTAAGCGAGTTTCATAATTTTCATACGAGCTTCTTAATTACCATTATAGGTGAGTTTCATACGACTTTTTATGATCGACATATTTCTAACTTGATATTATTAATTTTCTTTGTATCTGACCTTGACCGATGTCCCGTATGTTGTGAGATGTTGGCAGACGCGAAAGCATTGATTTTTTCCTAGGAACAGATGTTCACATTGACCTTGCTAGGCCATAAGAACCTACAGAGATAACATTGAAATTAAATTAGACATTGAAAAACGAGATGACAAATTGAATTTATTTGAATATTATTTACAATTAACGTTAATTATTACAGTAGCAGAACATAACCTTCTGCGACAGTATTGGATTTCCAGCCTCCGTGACTTTTCGCTAATTCTCTTTCGATTGCATATCCGAGAATAATCGATACTTGTGGTTTTATAACGGTAGAAAGCTGACCTGTCATTGGCTGAACAATTGTAACCTGAGTCGTCATTGGCTGAAAGACCTGACCTTTAATGAGTAGGTGTACTTTAATGACATGCATTAAAGGTCTGCTACCAGGTGTATAATTACTACATTTCGGCATGGTCGAGCATAAACAATATTATGAAACCTTCCCTAGTACAACTGTACACACCTGTGGAGTAACGGTCAGCGCGTCTGCCGCGAAACCAGGTGGCCCGGGTTCGATTCCCAGTCGGGGCAAGTTACCTAGTTGAGGTTTTTTCCGGGGTTTTCCCTCAACCCAATATGAGCAAATGCTGGGTAACTTTCGGTGCTGGACCCCGGACTCATTTCACCGGCATTATCACCTTCATCTCATTCAGACGCTAAATAATCAAAGATGTTGATAAAGCGTCGTAAAATAACCTACTGAAAAAAATACAAAGGCATACTAATATTCGCCTATACAAGACCTTGGCGAGACCTGTACTTTGTTACGGCAGTGAGGCATGGACATTGAGGAAGAAAGACGAAATCAGAATAACGGTCAATGAAATGAAATTTACGAGATATACAGCGGGATATACGAAATGGGATCACAAACGCAATGAAGATTTAATGGAAGAATTACAACTAGAACCTGTAATTAATCACATAAAACATTATCAGAACAACTGGGTAAATCATCTGCATCGCATGCGTAGAGATATAATCCCAAAAGTCATGCTCCACTATCGTCCAAACGGGAAGAGATCTCTCTGTCGTCCAAAGAAGTGCTGGATTGAAAATTCAACTGTGAGATCGTAACAGGCCATTTGGCCTAATACTTGAAGGGAAGAAGAAGAACTATGATTCTATGAAACACATTTAAAGTGAAGTTAGAATGAACGAAATAGCTCATTAGAATGAATGTAGGTCGTAAAAATGATGACTATAGTTAATAAATTTTGTTAAAAAGAACCTTTCATTCATCTCTCGGTATGGAAGGTGATATATTACAAGATTTGCTCTCGAAATGGGCAGTAAAACTGACAGTAAGAAGTCAAAGGTCTTTCAAAATCGGTAGGAATGCATCTTTCACAGAGTAGATCATTGCTACGTAGTCGCAGTGAACTACAAGTGCGAAATGGTTTCCCCGCGAGTTGCGATATTAATAACCATAACCTAATGAATATTTAAAAAGTTTTCACAGCACGAGAAAGCCCTTTCTTCCCTCTTCTCTCATGCATTCACACGAATTTGATCTCACGGCACAATGTTTCATAAGCCACGAAGTGACACCCTTCTAAATGTCACAACTTCTTGCCGCCCGGTTTAGATGACGCATATGAAAGCGACTTTCAGGCGAGAAACAGAATTAATATGGCAACGCGTAGGAAGAAAGACACAAGACGCCGATATATGGTTCGCACTTGTCCTCTGAATTAAATAAATGAACACAAAAAGCTACATAAATAATTTCACACCCTTCCTCAATATAAGAAGTGCACAGTTTCTGAGCGTGCATTACACTTGGTGTTACACGGCAGACCCGGGTTTTAGCCTCGCAGGTAAATATAAATAAAGATAGATTCAGAATACATTTTCTCAATTTTACTTCTGATATAAAGCCACCGGCGTAGCTCAGTCGGCTGAGACGCTTGTCTGCCGATCCAGAGTTCGGGCGCGGGCTGATTAAATGGTTGAATTTTTTCCGAGGTTTTCCCCAGCCGTAAGGCGAATGTCAGGTAATCTATGACGAATACTCGGCCTCATATCGTCAACAGATAGAAACTGACCCATACGGACTCTGCTGTATGTTTCACTGAGACACATTTTAAATAATCGAACTAGTTTCTTGGGAATACCAAATTCAATAATAATATTACATAAAACATCTCTCTTAACCGAGTCACATGCCTTTCTGAAATCTATGAATAACTGATGTACTGTACCCTTATACTCCCATTTTTTCTCAATTATCTGTCGAATACAAAAAAATCTGATCAATAGTCGATCTATTACGCCTAAAACCACACTGATGATCCCCAATAATTTCATCTACGTACGGAGTTTATCTTCTCAAAAGAATATTGGACAAAATTTTGTACGGCGTCAACAAATGTTATATTCCTCAAAAGTTACCACAGTTGGTGAAAAACATATTACGTTGTATAAAATATTATTGTTATTAAGAGATTAATTCTGTACATAAGTTTATTTCATATTTGCATTTTATATGTATTGCATTTTATTGTTAAACGTAAGAATTGGACATGTTCTTTATTCTATGCTATAAAGAAAATGTAAGAATATTATGGAACGAATAAATCTGCCTGCCCTGCCCTGCCCTGCCTAAATATCATCTCGCTGATCACCAATCCCATGGACGCTAAATAACCTAGTAGTCGATACAGCGTCGTTAAATCATGTAAAAATTACTTTTGATAATTCTTACGATTATCATTTCAATAACACGGGCTCCAAGATAAACTAACGTTTGACACACTGATTGATTGATTGATTGATTATTCTATACATGGATGTACACGTCAATTACATAATAAATAAAAAACACAATAAAATTAAAAACACTACAAGTTAAAATACATTTAAAATAAGTAATATAATCAAGCAGTATTGCATATATCATAACTTGTGATTTAGGAATTCTTTGACTGAATAAAAAGTTTGATCAGTTAAAATCTGTTTAACTTTCACTTCAAATTTTGCATAAGGTAAAGTTTGTATCTGCAATGGTAATTTATTAAAAAACACAATGCCAGTATAGGCAGGCGATTTTTCATATTTCACAAGTCTATGGTTTTTTGTTGAGAACAGATGTGCATTTCGTGTATTATAATTATGATAATCTAAATTCTTATTGTATTTATTCTCACTCTGTTTCAAGAAAATTAGAGCATTTATAAATATGAATGCACGGAAATGTTAAAATTTTGTATTGTTTAAAATAAGGTTTGCATGAGTCAAAATTCTTTAATTTAAAAATGGATCGTATAATTCTTTTTTGTGCAATAAATATCGTATTAACATTGGTAGAATTACCCCATAAGAAAACGGCATAACTGCAATATGCATAAGCAAGTGAATAGTAAATTGAAATCAATTTTCGGTGTTTAGTAATTATATCTCTCAATTGCAAAATAGCAAAATCTGAGTAACAGTGATTATCAGAGGAGAAAAATGCGCTCCGGCGCTGGGGATTGAACCCGGGTCCTTGGTTCTACGTGCCAAGTGCTCTAACCACTGAGCTATGCCGATGTTCAATCCACAGCACCAGATCGAATCCTTCTCCTCTAGTGTTTTTCCCTTTGTGTTCTGTGTTGTGTGATATACAGAACGTGTCCTCTCCTTGTTAGTCATTTCCGGACCAAGGTTCCTTATCTCAAATTTATACATGTGCCCTTCGCCATCATCCCTGAAAGTTTGTAACACCATCTCGGAAACACCCTGTATAAAACCTCTCTCTTAAGGGAAGAGGATGGCATTTTTTGGTGAAAAATGAGTAAATTTTTCAAAAAACAATTTTTTTCCTTAAAATACTCTGTGATATGTGTCGAATACATTGTATAATATTTTGTGGGTATTTGTGCCCTTATCGGTTGTTGAGACGCCATTTTTAAACTTCCTGCGCTCTGATTTTAAATCACACCGCCCTTTGTTTGTTGTTTTGATTGGAACTTAATTTTTTTCAAAACCAAATTTTTCTTTAAAATACTTTGATGTGTGTAAATACATTGTATAACATTTTGTTTAGGGTATCTGTGCCCTTACTGGATGTTGAGACGCATTTTTAAGTTCCTGCCCTCTGGATTATTAAATCACACCCCCTTTGATTGCTGTTTCTGGAACTTTAATTTTTTGTTTTATTCATTCTGTTTCAGACAAAAATCGATATAATTTTTGAAATATTAAATGAGGTATGAATTAAATTTAGAATAAACATCCTATAGACTACTAGTCAAACTTTTCTCTGTAAAAATTTCCCTAATTGATTTCATTTTAAAAATAAGTCTCTCTGTTTGCAAGAAAGAAAATAAAAAAATGTTATTAAATTTTAATTGTTTATTTTACAACTGTAGTAATTAATATCAACATTCTGTTACAAACAGTTTGTAGAGCGTGCTTTTACAAATGAAAAATTGTAACATAGTGTTTGGTTTATCTTTAAAAATTGCTTAGATATATCGAGTTTAGTAAAATCCTGCATTGGGTACATATTTTTTCAAATCTGGCTCCCAAATAAGTTTTTTTTTAATATTTATATTTGGTTGAGTTGCTATAGCCATGAGCTATCTACATACAAAAAATTGATATTTTACACCAAATACACCCCTTAACCGAGTCATATGCCTTTTTTAAATCTATGAATAACTGATATGTACTGCCATTTTTTCTCCAGTATCTGTCGAATACAAGAAATCTGGTCAATAGTCGATCAGATCAATAGCCTAAAACCACACTGATGACCCCCAATAATTTTGTAAAATAACTACTTAATGATAAAATGGGAAAATTGTAATTCTGGCCTGCACATTTAGCGATGTGTCTGGTAGCAGGCGGAATGATCTCTCGCTTCTGTACAGCTCGCTAACATGACAAGAACGATTTCAAACACGGACGCAAATTCTTTGAGATCGCGACACGTAATTTCTTTGCGTATTACAAAAGGCCTCACCCCGATCAAGTTGTGAGTGAATGGACACACTTTTTCATTTTATCACAATATTCTGGCACATCAATCATCCGCCATGGCGCTGCGAACCGTCCGCTGATGAATTCGGTCGCTCGCTCCTTTGAAAGAGACGCCAGCGACTGGCACAGTGAAACAATGGCGTAGCTCTTTCTGTCCCTATCACCAAGGAAACGCGTGGCAAAAAGGGGATGCATACGTCTTTGAACGCAACTTTTATGTATTGTATTACACTATATATTATATTATATTATATTATATTATATTATACTAGTTATACCGTACCCGTGCGCTCCGCTGCACCCGTTAGAAATAAATATAAAGTAATTACATAATTAAAATAGGACGTTTGATCCAGGAACATTCGTGTTTGATAGAAGGATAAATCGTTTAATATGTTACTTAATTTAAATTGCATCCAAATAATTAAAATGCGATCATTTCGGTCCAGAGACACTCATTTGGTGCAATGACAATTCCTTTAACATGTTTCTTAATTTTTATTACATGCAACCATAGTTTAATGAACATTGACATCATTTAGATTTAATGTCTATACTTTATTTTACTTGCTATATGTTTCCATTGAATTATGGTAACTTAATTTTAACCCTTCTTTTCTACGTATTCAGTAAATGGCGTTTGGCCCACTATGGTTCTGAGCACTTCAAATAACTTATATTAATAATTACATATTATATTATATTATATATATTATATTATATTATATTATATTATATTATATTATATTATATTATATTATATTATATTATATTATATAGTATATAATATTATATTATATTATATTATATTATATTATATTATATTATATTATATTATATTATATTATATTATATTACTTACATTATATTATATCATTACTGTAATAACATTATAGCATTATGTCCATCTAGAGAAACTACACTTTCCAATGGTGAAATAATAATTAATTATACAAATCGGTTAATTTAGCTTCCGATATTACTTCATACAAACACAGAAACATTCTCTGTAGGCTATCTTTCATAGCTTTCGATTGTTGCTGTCCAAGGCCCCTTATAGACGAAGTCATTTGTTTTTTAATTCATTACACGGCCTTAGATGGCAGTTATTTTAATTTTAAAACTCATTTATCTCATTAAATATCAGTCCTATCAAACTTTTTCAAGGAATAAAACTTATCGAAAATTATTTTTAAAGAAACATTTGTTATGTAACATTTTTCACAAAAATCAATAATAAGCGAGATATTTCGATTTATTTAATTAAAGCCCCCTTATAACCCCCTTTTACACAATGTATTTTGAATGCCATATAGCCTAAAATCTAAGTTACAACGAACTTAATTTATATTCCAATTTTCATCGAAATCCTTTCAGCCATTATCGCGCGAAAAAGGTAACAAACATACAGACAGACAGACAGACAGACACAAACAAAAATTTCAAAAAAGCGATTTTCGGTTTCTGGGTGGTTAATTACATATGTTAGGGCCAATTATTTTTGGAAAATCGAAAATTACCAGAAAAATTTCGGCTACAGATTTATTATTAGTATAGATTATATTATACTTGTAAGGGCCTACTATAAATTTAGTAGAATATATTCATTGCAAATATCGCCCGAACAATGAAAACAGTTACATTTTTGGGACAGATTCCAATTTAAGTAAAATTACAGTAAAGAAGAAGTAAGTATGAATAATTTTAAATTACGGTGCCTGTCTTATAAATTGACTTCGGATTTTACATAGGCCTATATATCTTGATTACACAACTTTTAACACTGTATCACTTCGGAATATGTATGATAAGAAATTTCTTGTGTTAAATTTTAACGTACCTTGTTAACATGTTTCGACCTATTTTGGGTCATCTTCAGAACTGGTCGTTGTTGGTCTTGACTCCTCCTGTTTCCTGTGAGGGTGCGTTCGTAGTGTAGAGTCAAAGAGTGTATGTGTTTTGAAATTGAGTTGTGTGTTGAGAATATCGTCGGGGTGTGTTTTCGTGTGTCTGTATATTTCATATTGTTCTAGTGTGTTGAGTTTCTGGCTTTTTGGTTGGATGTGCAGTATTTCCATGTCTGTGTTGATGTCTCTGTAGGTGTGGTTGGCATTTGTGATGTATTCTGCATATGTGGAGTGTTTTGTAATTTTGTTATGGCTGTGATGTGTTCTTTGTAACGTGTTTGAAATGATCTGCCTGTCTGTCCTATGTAGAAGTTGTTGCAGGTGTTACATTTGAGTTTGTATACGCCTGTGTGGTTGTATTTGTTTGTTTGTGTTGTTTGTGTGTTGAGATGTTTTTGTAGAGTGTTATTTGTTCTGTATGCGATGTTGTAATTTGATTTCTTGAATGAGGTTGTAATTTTATGTGTGTTTTTGTTTTCGTATGTTAGTGTGATGTATTTTTTGTGTTCTTGTGTTTGTGTTGTATTCTTCTGTTTTTTGTGGTTTTGTTTTGTCTTACGTTTTATGTTCTCTATTATGTTAGGGTTGTATCCCTTTTCTTGTGCTATGTATTTGATTGTGTTTAGTTCTTCGTTGTAATCCTGTTGGTTCATTGGTATGTTGAGTAATTAGCATCTTAACGAGGTACGTTAAAATTTAACACAAAAAAGTTCTTATCATACATATTCCGTTCCGATTTTAGGTAAAAACCTATTTTAATCCTTAAAAGATAAGTTCATAAAAACTTGCAAGTACACGTTTCATATAAATCTACGCCTAAAATTTGTATTTTAATAGCACCTGAAAATGCCTATTTTGACGACAAAGCCTATTTTGACCTATTAAGTACGTTTTATCTCTAATAGGTCGAGACACCCATTCTTATTTCGAAAATTTGTATTTTAAATTCCGAATGTGTTCCTGGTTCTGTTGGAAATAAAGTACGGGATAAACTGGAGCAAGTCCTGCAGAGAAATGTAGGATGAAGACCTGCGTACTGCTTCAGATATCCTAGCAGGAAGGACACGGATTTACAATGCAACATTCCTGTCCAACTAGTGTCAACATTGAAATACGCTCCTGTTACTTCAGTGGATGTGGAACGTTCATTTTCAGCATACAAATTTGTGTTGAGTGACAGACGACATTGCTTTTTAGTTGAAAATTTAGAAAAAGTCTAGTAATTTATTGTGAAGCTAATTATGGACATTAACGAACAAGGCTTGGTAAAAATTGATTATATTAGACTTGTTTGTGTACTGAATTTATGTCTAAAACTTATTTTTCACATTTAATTGTTTAGTTTATGTATAAATAGTTAGATATTTGCTGTTCTTGTACTTTTAGTAGTAGTGGTGGTAACGGTGTATAAATATTTAAAATTATTAAATTCTGTAAGTGATGATTTGGAACATGTTTTTAAAGAAAACATTATTTTTGTTAGAGTCTATTTTCAATTCTTTAGAGACTATTTCATACACTTTTAAGCCTATTTTAGGCACCTAAAATTATATTTTAACGACCTAAAAATCCGTATCCTACTTATAATTGTCAACTAATGGTTCTAACGATCACCTTTTTAACGATCATTATGGTAGGAACGATCATGTTTCAAAATCAAATGTTGTCTGAAAACTAATGTAGGTAAATTCTCATTTTTAAATTGAAATATAAATTATCTACCTGGAGCGATCTTTGAGTCTGTATATACCTTCTTTGCAGCTTCTGTAGCTGTAATTTTTTGTTTTTGTTTTGAAATGTTTTTGTATAACATGTTATTTGTTCTGAAACCGAAAATCGTTGTTTGGAATTTTTTTTGAATGTCTGTTTCTATTTTGATGTTTGTTTTTTCACGTTTGGC
The DNA here is from genome assembly GCA_025594305.2 of Periplaneta americana. Classification (NCBI taxonomy): domain Eukaryota; kingdom Metazoa; phylum Arthropoda; class Insecta; order Blattodea; family Blattidae; genus Periplaneta; species Periplaneta americana. The sequence continues at coordinate 18,505,737 of JAJSOF020000036.1, read as the reverse complement.
TGAACCGATTTTATGAAAATGAATATAATTTTTCGTTGTTCTTGTTTTGTGTTGTTTAAAATACTTTATTTAAAGAACACATCAAGGGCCTGAACAAATAAATCAAAATATCTCCATTATTATTTTTCATGAAAAATGTTACATCACAAAAGTTTCTTTAAAAATGATTTCCGATAAGGCATTCTATACAAAATTTTGATATGGCTGATATTTAATGAGATAAATGAGTTTTAAAATTACAAACACAACGCCATCAAGGCGCTGTATTGAAATGAAAACAAAAACACACCCCTATAAATTCCTTGGACACACAACTCAAAGCTATTAAACACAGCCTACACTGTTTCTGTTTTGACTCTACACTACACCATCCCATCGTTTAATTATTATTTCATCCATTGGAAAGTGTAGCCCTCTAGATGGACTGTAATTCGTTACCTCGTAATCAGGACTTTTAAGGATATACTGACTTTTAAAATAACCCGCAATTCATTTTCCGCCCTCAGATTAAGCCCGCCATTGGTTCCCTATCCTGAGCAAAATATAACATTCTTAGTCAAGGAAAAACATATTTATTCATTCTCCCAATCAAATCCACTTTCGAAATAAAATAATTACTTATCAAACTGTATCGCTATTTAACTTATTTGAATGGTTCAGAACTTGGTCAGGCCAAGTGCCATTTACTGAGACTCGTTAAAATTAAGTTTTACTTAATTCAATTCTCTTAATTTATCACAAAAACTAAATGATATGTCAATTTCATCAAACTATAGAATCTTGTTATTCTAAAGGTTTCATTTGTAATTCAGTAAATAAAAAATATTATTTGTTTATTTAAATACAATTTAAATTGTCCAGCTTTTATTAAACAGAATCTTATCCTTCTATCAAACTTTAATTTTTATTGTAATTGTAATTTAAATTTAATACTAATTGTAATTTTATTCTTCATGTTATAGTTGTAATCCCCTGGTAGAGGGGCAGAGAAGGCCTGATGGCCTTATCTTAAAAAGTTGTTAAATAAACAAATTTAAAAAGAACACATTACTTAAGAAGCAAAACAATTTACCAGCCTGACCAGTTATTCGACCAGTTTGAAGATGACCTTATTTTAAAATAGTCGAAATGGTTATAAACGAGTCCCGTACGTTCAAATTTAAATACACCGTCAGGAAAGTCTTAAAGCCATATTCAAATTTCAAAATGTGTAATAACAATCGACACTTGCTAATGGAGAGCGCAACTAAACGTACTGCGTACCTTCGTTTCATGAGAAAGAAAGATACACGAAAGCCTGTAGTCTACATCGACAAAACATGGTTTCATACCTACGCATTATACCGAGCACAAATGTTGGCAAGATGCGAATGAGTTTGATGTGTTTAGGCTACTAACGAGAGTGCGTGACAGAGAATGATTGTCGGCCATGCAGGTAGTGATATGGGGTTTATTACCGGCAATTTTTATGTACCAAGCCAAATTAAATTGTAGTGATTATCATAATGAAATGAATAATGAAAATTATATAAAATGGTTGTCCACACAGTTAATCCCAGGATCGCCAGAGAGGAGCATTGTAGTTGTGGATAATGCCCCTTATCATACATAATAAGCAAAACAACAGACCTCCAACACGAAACTCATTAAAAAGTGGTATTCGTAAGTGGTTTACTGACTGTGGTGTAGCTTTTGACACCGCCGACATTTCCAGAGGATATCTGATTGGAGGGGATAAACAGGCAGATTTCGTAATTTAATATGTTTACTAGGTTACGTTTAAATCAGTGGCGGCTGATTGACTGAGGCAAGTGAGGCCGGGCCTCAGTCACTTGGCTTAACAGAAATCAAATTTTGTGTTTTTATATAATGTATTAGTTATTTGAATGAAGCATCGCTGTAGAAGCATTTTAAAAACTTTGTGATGTATATAGACCTGTTTTTGCAGTAAAATTTACTCCTGAGGCCAGAATCGCTCGTGCCGGGTCTGGTTGTGGTGTATATAGACCTGGTTTGTAGTAAAATTTGTTCCTGAGGCCAGAATCGTTCGTGCCGGGTCTGTCTTCTGAATTTTCTGTATTTTCGCGGGGTTTGAGCTTGCGCTTAAAACGTTGTAGCCGAGGCACAATTCGTCTGGCCTGGTCAGGTTTCACTCCTCACATCCATGGGCCGGCGTCAAGGGTAGAGTGGGGTGGGAAAAGCAGTGGTGACTTGTCTTCCTAAATAGGTCATAAATAACACAAATTCCAGCTCTTTGGCAGGCAGAGACCCACACTATTCCCTCCCCTTATGTCTCAGTTTATGACTTAAGCGAGCGTGTTTTACTATTGTAATTCGTAGTACAGTAGTGAATCTGGGCCAATGTTGTTATGTATTTCGGGAAAATATAAACAGAAACAAATGCGAGAAATAATGCTGGTGTAGTCAATTCATTGTTAAAGTGTCCTTTTTTCAAGAAGAAATAATATTGAAAGAAAGGAAGTTTTAAATAAAGAGAGAGCCTACCGAGATACATCGCTGACAATTTTTCTGACAGATAATCTTAAAACGCGAGTTTCTGTTGCATCCTGGTATGGGCAACATAAATGGTTAAGTGGTAATGTGGTGTAAAATAAACTTCTCTGTTGGCCTTGTTCGTTGTTGTCTTGGGGAAAAAATAAAAAGAACAGAAAGGAGGGGATTTTCAACACATAATGTGGGTTGCTTCATCACACTGAAACAGTCACTGAAACTCAGAGCATAACAGCTTATTTGGTGAGTGACATTATTTTTCATCAATAGTAGGCTAATAATAAGACTAATAAAAGAATAATAATAATAATAATAATAATAATAATAATACAGTAATCATGATATTAATAATATAACAATAATTAATATCATAAATAAACATTTCCTATCGGAGACACTTAAACTAGTTGCATCTGGCCTCACCGAGGATTTCGATCACCGGCCGCTACTGGTTTAAATGCTATATCAGTATGTTTTAAAGTTCAGAACAAAGTAAAGAAACTGTTGTAATAATCATAATTAATAATACAGGATGTCCGGAAAAGACCTGACGAGAAATAAATAACTATATCTCTGAAACTATTGCATTTATCGTCGTGATGTTTTCACACTTACAAAGAGAAACACAATAAGTTTTAATGCACTTCTATATGAGCACCATTTGTGACCAGGGCTATGTCCAGGCGATACTCAATCTCCTGCCACACACACGAAAGCATCTCCGGTGTGACTAGTCCTATTGCTTCGTAGATTCGGCCACGTAACTCACGTCCTTCACAAACCCACCAGAAAAAATCCAGTGGGGTCATGTCCGGCGACCGTGATGGCCACGGTGTAGGTCCGCCACTTCCAATTCAACGGTCAGGAAACGTGTCATCTAGGAAAGCGCGCATATGGTTAGCATAGTGTGAGCTCTTGTCCATTTGGAAACGACGTTGACTTAAATTTGACCAGTCATAAAACGCATTCTGCTTTTTTTACTGTGGTAAACATTGTTCGGCTGTTCACTTGGTATACGCACAACTTGCATTCCCAGCTCTGAGAGCAAGGCTGACTATATACGCTGTGCAGCATTCCCAGCTCTAAGAGCAAGGCTGACTATATACGCTGCGCAGAACTAGCTTTTTCTCGTTTTCTCCTATCGCAATGGTATGCGCACGCGTGTAACATGCTGCTAGATAACAAAACTTATTGAGTTTCTCTTTCTAACTGTGAAAACATTGAGGTAATAACTGTAACAGTTTCAGATATACAGTATAATTACTTCTTTTTCGTCAGGTCTTTCCCGGACGCCCTGTAATATAAATTATAATAATAATACTTACTTACTCATTCACAAATGGCTTTTAAGGAACCCGCAGGTTCATTGCCGCCCTCACATAAGCCCGCCATTGGTCCCTATCTTGTGCAAGATTAATCCAGTCTGTATCATCATATGCCACCTCCCTCAAATCCATTTGAATATTATCCTCCCATCTATGTCTCGGCCTCATTTTCACCCCAAACAGAATACAAGTATAACAATGTAACTTATTTGTCTCAGAACACCCTGTTAGCCAAGGATATTTATTATACCACGACAATTGAAAATGTATATTTAGTCTTCTTCCATTCGCTATTTTAATATGTAAATGTGGTGTCGATCTCCTATTTTTTTGTAAGCACATTTTGTTTAAAACATCCAACGATTTCTCTTTTAATCCTACAAATAATGATATCAATGTTCTCTCAGTATGAGCCCTTTTACACAAATTTAATATGTAATGTACACACGCATGCATTTTTGATTAAACTAACACTAAAAACGCAGCGCATTCACAGAATGCCAATATATATTGACGTATTATATTGTGACGGTGAGCTAGCCACAATTCGTACGGATATGTAGCGAATCCATACCCCCTTCTCGGTCCCCCCACTAAGTTTGCGAGTCAAGATCGTAGCCATACATTTAGAGGCTTTTGCCACAAGCCACTCGCACTGAATTCTCCATCCTGGAATGACTGCCAACAGTGAACTTAATATATTCAAGGATTAGATTTAAACCAAATGTTACGATACATCGTTATTACGAATTTATTTTAGACTAGTGTTACTAGGTATAATTACTCAAATTTTTTGGGGGTACGCAAAGCCCCAAATCCTCTGAAGAGCTTCGCCGCTGAATTATATATATATATAGTAACTACCTGCACCATGAAGGAATTTTTCTCCCATTTTGAAGGTCCTCCTCTGCTTTCTTACACAACGTGCTGGAGTTGTGGATCAGCCATGGAAGTACAAGCTACGAGAACCGATTACAGAGCCCATGCTGTCGGAAAGTAGAGGCCTGAAAAATAAATAAAAATTAGACGGTTATTCTTTGAGATATTTCAAACGAGAAGGTTTAATAAAATTTTGCTCGTTTTTACTTCCTTTTCGAGATGAAAATGGTTTTAAATGAAATATTTCATAGTGTGTTCTGGGAAAGCCATTGATTTAATTCCAAACTCTTCAGTCAATTTAAGAGAGCAGTGTATTATGATAATAAATTATTGAAAGAATTTCAGTTTTGTCCTTTAAATGTGCAGAAATTTCAGCCGAACAAATGTAACTTTTCATTCTGCAAAGGAATTTTACAACATACTTGAAAAACAATAGAATCACTCTAGACCAGGTATGCTCATTCTCTGACTCCCGATTACGTTCTGTAATCACAACCTTCGAATGTAGAGCGTGCTGTTCCTCGTTCGAAGCTCGACGGATGACTGCGGAAGGCAGTTCAAGTACTTAGTAAAAGCACGAACAGTGCGGGACAATGACAGAGTCAAGACCTTCTGTAAGCAAACGATCATTCCGTACAGTGTGGGAGGAAGACTATTTTTGTTGTGCGTTCAGTGAAAACGTGAAATGTTTACTATGTTGTAAACTACTGTCAGGAATACTACTGAGCAACGTAAAACATTATAGGGTCTGCCATCCAGAACATGGCGTTTTCTGTAATATGTATTCATATACCAACGTTATTATTATTATTATTATTATTATTATTATTATTATTATTATTATTATTATTATTATTATCGATGTTATATTATTATTATTATTATTATTATTATTATTATTATTATTATTATTGATGTTATATTATTATTATTATTGATGTTTTATTATTATTATTATTGATGTTTTATTATTATTATTATTATTATTATTGATGTTATATTATTATTATTATTATTATTATTATTATTGATGTTATTATTATTATTATTGTTATTATTATTATTATTATTATTATTATTATTATTATTATTATTGTTATATTATTATTATTGTTGTTATATTATTATTATTATATTATTATTATTGATGTTATATTATTATTATTATTATTGATGTTATATTATTATTGTTATTATTGATGTTATATTATTATTGTTATTATTGATGTTATATTATTATTATTATTGTTATATTATTATTATTATTATTATTATTGTTATATTATTATTATTGTTGTTATATTATTATTATTATTATTATTATTATTATTATTATTATATTATTATTATTATTGATGTTATATTATTATTGTTATTATTGATGTTATATTATTATTGTTATTATTGATGTTATATTATTATTGTTATTATTGATGTTATATTATTATTATTATTATTGATGTTATATTATTATTGTTATTATTGATGTTATATTATTATTATTATTGTTATATTATTATTATTATTATATTATTATTATTATTATTATTATTATTATTGATGTTATATTATTATTGTTATTATTGATGTTATATTATTATTGTTATTATTGATGTTATATTATTATTATTATTGTTATATTATTATTATTATTGTTATATTATTATTATTATTATTATTATTATTATTATTATTATTATTATTATTGTTATATTATTATTATTGTTATATTATTATTATTGTTATATTATTATTATTATTATTATATTATTATTATTATTATATTATTATTATTATTATTATTATTATTATTATTATTATTATTATTATTGTGGTGATTTTATTCCAGCAGAAATACATGTTTTGGTAAAATAATTTTTCAGGGGTGCAACGTGCACTACAGCTTCAAGAATTGAAAGCATTGAAGAAGGGTCAAACATTGAAGAGAGTCGAACAATTCAGAGTCTATGTTTAGGAGCAAGTCATGTAGTGTGTTGGGAATTAGCTAAGGCACTAAAACCCTTCATGGATGGTGAACTTGTAAAGAGATGTATGGTGCCTGATCAAAATATAGTTAATTATATCTCTGTAGCCTGCTGGAACAGTTCAAATTTGAATTCACAGAATATAGATTTAGTGATTTTGAACGTATGGAGAGTGATATTAATCTTTTTGTTAATCCTTTCATATTTACGTCAAGATTTTAAAATAATAAAAATTGAAAATAGAGAATTAAGGCAGTTATTAATGCATTCAGATAGCTATATTATTTAGTAAAGGTTCAGAAGATAATTTTGACTTTATAAATTGCTTTACTAATATGTCTTAATTTCAATAATAATGCATTTATAATAAATTTAGTAGGCATTATAATAGTAATGAATTGATGATGAGTACATGCGACACAATAATGAAACTAAATTGAGGTTGATTATGTAAGCAACTTGTCAAGTTTGTTTTTAAGCAGGTATGCGGTAGTCTTCATTGAAGTTACGCAAACGTTTCTGCTGACAAGGAAATATTGTAAGAAATAAAGACAACCTACATATAGAATGTATTGAGTCAGCTAATTCAGGTTCATGACTTACAATATGTCGACATCTGATCACCTAATTGGAATAATAAGTTATTATTAAAGTAAGACCTAAATAATTACAATTAAATTGTGAAAAGGAGCAGATAAAATAAGGTTTAATGTCTTAATGGTTATCACGATTGGTTTAAACATGCACTAAAACCAGACGTAAGTGCAAGTTTGAACCAATAAATTATTGAGATTTGCGATAAAATAATGAGTCTAGGAAATTGTATATTTAGTATGTAGAACTACATTTGTTTATAGATCTTTTGTTATATTATTAAGTTTTGTACTTGTGAACTATATCAATAAATCAATATGTCAATAATCCTTTCATAGTAAATCTAGTACAGTCCGTGAGAGTGCAGTTCCAGGACGGGTTAATTGATCTACAAAGTAACGTAGAATTCAGAACTAAATGGAGAGAATATGACTTGACAAGCATAGAACTATTAAAAAAATTAACAAAACGAAATATCCCAAGATGAGCCTACTCGCTGCCACTATGTTAGCTACCTTCGCATCGACATACGTGTGCGAACAATTATTTTCGAGAATGAAGGTTGCTAAATCGAAACTTAGATCCCGATTAACAGATGAGCATCTTTTAAGCCAGCTGCGCATTGCAGTAAATTCGTTGGAATAGATTTCCGATTACTTGCAGAAAAGAATACACATATTGAATAGACCGTAATGTGTGGTGCAATATGAAAATAACATTATCTATGATATCATTATATCATAACTATATTACGAGGGGGATCCAGGAAATAACGACCGTTTTGTTGTAATAATTAAAAAGTATATATTTATTTGAAAAACAAAGTCTGTTACATAACTGAAGCTTCCTTTACTTCTCTACATAATCACCACCTACATTTAAACATTTGTCGTATCTGTTCACTAGCTTTAGAATTCCCGTGTTATACTCCTCTGCCGCCAGTTCATTAAGCCAGGTGTTCACTGTCTTCTTCAACTCTTCATCACTTCCAAAACGCGTACCACGCAGAAAGTCTTTCAGCTTAGTGAAAAGGTGAAAATCGCTAGGAGCAAGGTCTGGACTATAGGGCGGATGATCAAAGATTTCCCAACCGAATTGATCCAGCAATTCTCGAGTTGAAGCAGCAGTGTGCGGACGGGCACAGATTTTGTGGTAGCCAAGATGTTGCGACACAATTTCACCAAGCAAAGAACGAGAAATGTCAGGAAAGGCAATATGCAATTCGTCGAGTGATGTGCGCCTGTCTTGCAAGATTCTGTCGTTCACTTTAGTCTTCAGGTCTTCTGTGATGAGTGATGGGCGTCCGGGTCGAGTTTCATCGTGGACATTTGTTCGCCCATTGTTGAACATTTCGCACCATTTTCTCACATTTCTTTCATTCATTACAGTATCACCACACACTTCTTTCAATTGCCGGTAAATTTCTGCAGGTTTCAAATGTCGGGCATTCAAAAATCGAATCACACTCCTCACCTCACAGTCGGCGGGATTATCAATCACGTCGTTCATTTTTGAAGTAACACAAAATGCACAATGGCGACTTGTTGCAACCAGTACTCACAACATTATGAGAACACATGTTAAGGAAGCCAGTTGACCTTCAAACAAGGAAGGGGAGTCAGCTGCGCGGCGGGTATGCGCGAACGGTCGTTATTTCCTGGATCCCCCTCGTAAATACTGTGTAATAAATAATGTAATAACTGAATATTACAGTGTATGCTCTTTAATTTTTCAAATTCAGTTTATTATCCCTATTTGTAAGAGTGTAAGAACTATGCCACTGGCGGTGCTGCAATGTACAATGCAATGTAGTTGCAGAGTCCAGTCCGTACACTGTGTGTTATGCAGTGCAGCATCATCCGTGTAATCTGTGCTTTTACAATTTTGTGCATACCTGCTCTAGATAGTCACAGAATTAATATACAGGTTGGACCGCTCGAATGTACCTAATTTCAATTGTATGTGACTGGTAAACGGTTGAAGATAGAAACCTACAGTAACGTTTATATGAAAGGAAAACTCAACAAGTTTCGATATGCACATCACCATATCTCTACGTGAGCTCCAGCTGTCACTGTGACGATATCGAGACGATGAACGATTTCTTGCCAAGCACGTTGGAGCATGTCTTCTGGAATGCTCTCAGTAGCCTCTATGATGCGCTACCGAAGATCACGAAGGTCTCTGACTGTGGTGGCGTACACTTTATCCTTGACATAGCCCCAGAGAAAGAAATCTTGGACATAAAATCAGGATCAGCACCGAGACGGTCTAGCATCCTATTGGCGAATTCTGCTCGTTTGGGTTTGTCATCCGGCTCCAGACGTTGCACTTTGTATGCGTACAGTTTGAGACGTTTGTGGACAATTCGTTGCAATGTTGAATGGGTTATTTTACGACGCTTTATCAACAGCTTAGGTTATTTAGAGTCTGAATGAGATGAAGGTGATAATGCCGGTGAAATGAGTCCGGGGTCCAACACCGAAAGTTACCCAGCATTTGCTCATATTGGGTTAAGGGAAAACCCCCTGAAAAAACCTCAACCAATTAACTTGCCCCGACCGGGAATCGAACCCGGGCCACCTGGTTTCATGGCCAGACGCGCTAACCGTTACTCCACAGGTGTGGATTGCAATGTTGATTTTGGTACTTGAAGTTCCCGCGAAGCTCTTCTTAATAACTTCCGTGGGCTTAGCTCATACGCGGCTTGAACATTTGCAACCATTTCGTCGGATGTTCTACGACCACTACCATGCTTCTTCAACACCGATCCTGTAGCTAAAACTGTACCGTGCTACTTCTTAATGCTTTTAGCAGTTGGAGCATCATGGTTAAACACTCGCCGATACTCCCTTTGAACTCTAACAATTGATTTAAATTCCGCATACTACAACACAGTTTGCGCTTTCATCTGCGGTGTCGCTATTTTGATAATCGATACAATCTACGAAAAGAAACCGTGTCTGCGCACCATCTACTGGCAGGATTCCAAACTTGTTGAGTTTTCCTTTCATACAGTGGCGGCTTCTCAAGGGAGTTGCAGGTTTGTATACCCCCCAGTAATGTTCCCGGCTTTGTTACTATTAAATTTATATATATATATATATATATATATATATATATATATATATTACAATTTTCATTCATGACTATCTGCAGCTGGCGTCTTGTTTTGTACGTCTGCAGGAGCCTTCGAGCCTCTTGGTTTGCAAAGATGTTGAAAAACTATGAAAGGTAGTTCATAGAGATGTTCGGCTAGTGGGGGGACAGGGGGTTAGAGGCGTGGTCTACTGCTTTCCTCATTGAGAACGGTTTGTCGCACTCCCTGGCATGGACACCAACGTCAGTGCAGAAGAAACTAAATTCACTGGGAAAGTATCTGTTTCAACTAGACATTTGTCCGAAGTAATAAGCATGAAAAATATATTCATTCGGCTTGTGCAACGAACAGTCGCATATTTCGCATATTACTTTCTGAATCTGCATGCACACAAACGGCACAATACATAAAGGCAGCTTGTATTTTGCTTTGAAGTAGTAAGAGTTGTCGTTCTGACAATAAGTGCTGCTATCTCCCGACAGCCTACGAAAGCTGCATTTCAATTTTATGAACGAAAATGTTGCATTTTGTACTTGGTAGCATTCTGATGACGATTCTGTGCTCAAATGTTTTTCATGAGGGTAAATCGCAATATAGAGAGCTCCGCCCACGACCTCTTCCACTTTTGGACGTTCTGTATAAATAGGTATGCTTGTTTAACTCACACAATCTCCTTTAAGCCACGATACATCGCGGTCGAACACCTGAACCAGCGTCGTAGTAATGTCACTGAAGATGGAGGGGCACCCTCCGAAACATGTCTGAATTTTACCAATCTTAATTATCATCATTTGTAAAGTGTTCATACAACTGTGTTATATATATATATATATATATATATATATATATATATATATATATATATATATATATGTTTATTAGGTATGCTCGTATTTAGTCATTTTATTTATTAATTGCATATAAGTAACCCTTATATGTATACCCTCTCAGGTATACACGGTTTTAAACTTTAAAATAAAGTACGTTTAACTCCTCTTCGATATCCATTGTGCACCACCGTATTTTCAAACCACCAGCCGCCACTGCTTTCATATAAACGTTACCGTAAGGTTCTATCTTCAAACGTTCACCAGTCACATACAATTGAAATTAGGTACATTCGAGCAGTCCACTCTATATAAAGAACTGACTGGAAAATTTAATCGTGGTAACAGACTATGGATCTCTGAAGTTATAAAAGGCTGTTCTTTATATCCAGATTTTCCCAACTCACCCTATGCAAAAACTGCAATATCTTTTGTGCAAGTTCAAGACTTCAAAATTACAATAAATCTTTCGTAGGCCTATCTTTTATTTGGAGGGGACGACAACATTAGTTTTTGGCCAGGGGTTTAAAGACCCCTAAATACGGCCTTCCCTAAATATCTATGATACAGAGAAGAGATCAAAACTCTCATCTCGAAACTAGCTCTTGTTAAAGTATCAAATAACTGGTGTGACTTTCTTTTCTTGCCTTCATTAATGGTGAACTCGATAATGTGTCTCAGGAACATTGAATGCTTCCGTCCGTAAGTTTAAGGGGTGATGAAATTTCTAATTTCTTTGTTATTCGTTTACTGTTTTCAATTTTTTGGTACGTCACAGTTAAGTGAAACCTTAAATGCACTGCCAAGAGTATTTAAAAATTAAAGGGGGGGGGGGCTTAAATTTAGCAAAAACGAAAACCCCTCGCATAGATATTTGCTGAAAGTGATAACTCGTTCAGTTTTTATGATATTCACAAAATTCTTTCATCATTTTACTACAAGAAATCAATGTACAAATTGTTCAGAATAAATTTTTAATATTTCACCTGTGTACAATAATACGAGCTTATGAACATGATCAATTATTATTTTATGGTCATTGAATTGTATATTGGACATTATTTTCAAATGCAAGCTTACATAAAATATCAAAATTATAATCCAGACCAGTGACGTCAAAGCAAGCGCATTTTTCTGACCTTCACGTCGTGCGCGGGCAGCAAGCGCGAAGTATGGAAAGAGGAAGGGTTGTGTATATGAATAAGCAACCTGTTGGATTAAGAAAACAGTGGTACACAAACTTCAAACGGAACATGAAATTTTATGTCCTTATTTTTATATGGCTTCTTTCCGTTTAATATTACCTATATTGTCTGTAAAACAAAAGTACTAACACTGATTTCTTTAATATTGCACTTGTGTTTTAAATCTTAATAACATAATAGAGAGTTAAGAAGGAATATTCACTTAAATTAGTATAATATTATACTGTATTAAGTGGATGAAACACACCATTCATAAAGAAAGTGATATTCCAAAGAAAGAGATTGAGTATGACATGATAAGTTGGAATTGATATTGATGGTATCTTTAGCCTTATAAAAATAATCAAAATAAACTAATCAAAACAATATTACAGTACAAAACAAAGTTACCTAGGTACTGTATCTGTTTTATGTGTAACTAATATTACATAACAAAACTCTTATCGCATTATGCTTTTAAGGTGATATTTGTGAGCATCTTCCTATCATCAGAATATTAAATTATTTTCTCGAAATCTGCTGAAGCTATAGAGCTGACATTTTTAAAACACATGGGCATGTATCTTTTGCTTATGATGTAACAGTAGTTGCTTTGTTAATTCATTTCCTTACAAACAATTTCCATGCGAATATTTTCAAAATTTTCAATACACTATCTTCAGTAATACGTTTATACAGTATATTAGATTTACGAAAACATTCTGTAAGGCTACCTGAAAATTTCACTTTTCTATACGAAAAGTTGAGAAAATATTTCATTTGAATAAACAAATCAAACTTGTGAAAAATGAGCATTAGAATTAAAACTTACATTCTTATAATGCACTTATACTTCTCAGGCAAATCTAAAAAGTAACATGGATACAGTTTTAATAAGTTCTCTTACCTTTATCCATTGAATAAGTGCTGGCCATCCATGAATATAGTTCGACCAAGCGGCATATACCACCGCTTTCGTTTGTCTCTTTCCTTTCCGCTGTAAAGCGCTCAGGCTTTCCTGGGCGCTAAAGCGCGCGCTTGCTCCTGTGTGCATCAATTGACATGCCTGATCTAGACAAAAGTTGACTTAGAGTATACTAAAGACGTGTTCAGTATTTCATGAAGTTCCCTTTAGTGGTTCCCGAGTTATATGCATTTTTGTAAATACCGTGTCAGAAAATGAAAATTTCGGGAATTCAACAAACATCTGCGTGGCATTTAAAATCCCAGTGTGTAGGCCATTTAAAATGGCTACTAATGACCTCCAATCGCGCACGTTAGCAAATAAAATAATATACACATTGGGCCAAAAAAACGGCACAAAATTAGAAATACTCTATTTTCGGAAATACATAACATTGATTTATAATGAATACACTGTTGGAAAGAGTAGACTTTAAAGATGAGCAGGAGTTTTTATTATGTTTTCTTCAGTTCAATTAAAATCCTATGGAGGTCAATACACAATGATGCGAAAAATGTGGTTTTTGAATACAATTTATTACTTCAAAATGCAAAAACTGAATGTTGGTAAAATTAATAATAATTAAGGATCTTTCAAATAAATAAAATTAAAAATTATGCTCTATGTAACCGCCATTTGCCCGCACAACCATTTGCAGGCGTCTTCTCCATTGTCCAATAGCACTGGATATCTGTCTTTGATCAAGTCGGTCTCAACATTCAAGAACATTCTTAAATGTTCAATATTACGATTTTTTTTTTTTTTTTTGTAAACTGCTTTTTGTTGTTGACTCGATTCAAAATAGTCCATAGGATTAAGATCTCGTTTGAAACTCCAGCGGACACCATCAGAGGATCTGAGAAATGCGATCTTTCACGCTATAATCTCTCAGGAGGGATATCATGTCCGTATCTTGCTAATCAATCGTTGTACACTTGAAACAGACCATTCTCGCTGAGCGTAGTACCTTACAATTTGACGGGCAGATAAATTATCGTATTGGTGCAAATTGTTAATGAAAACCTTGTCTTCGTTCGTTAAGTGACCCATTATTCACAAAATGAGAACTCAAAACGGAAGAAAACAAATAATGATAGCACAACAAACGGCTTGGCCTGCTGAACTCGTAAGACCATAATGCTTAGTTCGGCATAAACGATCGATTTTGCACTTCTTACAAAAAATTTAAAATAATGTTTAATAAATGGTAAAAAATTAAATATTACTGGTCTACAAGGACTGCGAAATTTGCTTTTGAAATAAACTTTTAAGTGAAATCATTAGCTACTGGAATATAACCATTTAAATTGTGTGCCTTTTTTTGGCCCACTGTGTATATTGTGTTTTACACATATCAAAGAACAGATTTAGGCACTATTTCCAAATACCTTACTATAATAATACCGGACAGCTGTATACTAGCAGCATTGGCGTGAGTGCGAAATATCGCGGACCTGACATCTAGCGGAGAGGGATGGAGTTACGTCCACATATACAAATATTAACATAGCGAGATTCGGACTATTGTTTAAAACGTGAGTTACTAATGTGGAATAATATACGAAACACTTAAGAAATGTTGAATAATATTTAATGTAAAATTATTATCTTATATCAAAGCTGCATATTATGAGAAATATTGCACACTTCATATTACTTCCCGTAATTAATTGTTACATATTTTTTCTTTGGTTTACCGAGGCAAAATCAATCTGATATTAGGAATGAATTTACAGTAATGTTTTATATACGCATTGCTGACAACTGCAAAGATAAAATTGATAGTAATCTGATGCTTCTAATAATTAGTAAAGGCATGTGGACAACAGTAAAACTTAATTTGATAAAACCTTAAAATCCAATACATTTTAACGTCTATTTATTTATTAGGTCTAAATAAAAAAAAAACTTATTTGTATTTTCTATCAACACAAAGACGAAGGAATTATGCCTACTGAAGAATGTTGTTGACTCACGTTTTATGATCTGTCGGAAATCGAAAGTACGATTTGGAGCAATTTGTAATGCTGTAATTGTAGCAATTTTAAACAGCACATATACACCCTGACATTTTAACACAGCACTAATTAATAAAACTATTAACTAGCTCAGCAACAATATACATTGCGGTTCATTACAGCTTGTTTCGCGAGTATCTCCACACCGGCTGGTAGGTAGCAGCACCAGCGTCGTTCGCACGCAAAACTTCTAGCTGTTCGGTATTATTATAGTAAGGTATTTGGTGTTTATTGTCGAGCATTAGTTCCGGTCATACGGAGTACTATTACAAACATACTCTTAAAATCAAGATAAGTCGTTACAACATCCAAGGTGACATAAGACTGATCCCGTACGATGGAACTTCTCGACGACAGCTAACAATGTTCTGAGATTAGGAATGAATTTACAATAATGCTTTATATACCCATTGCTGACAACTGCAAAAATAAAAATGGTAGTATTCTGATGCTTGTAATAATTATTAGTAAAGGCATGTAGACAACAACAAAACTTAATTTGCTAAAACCTTAAAATTTCCAAAATATTTTAACTTCTATTCAATTATTAGTCCTAAATAAAAAAAAAAAGATATATTCTTATTGAATTTGGTATTCCCAAGAAACTAGTTCGATTAATTAAAATGTGTCTCAGTGAAACATACAGCAGAGTCCGTATAGGTCAGTTTCTATCAGATGCTTTTCCAATTCACTGCGGGCTAAAGCAGGGAGTTGCACTATCACCTTTACTTTTTAACTTCGCTCTAGAATATGCCATTAGGAAAGTTCAGGATAACAGGCAGGGTTTGGAATTGAATGGGTTACATCAGCTTCTTATCTATGCAGATGACGTGAATATGTTAGGAGAAAATCCACAAACGATTAGGGAAAACACGGAAATTTTACTTGAAGGAAGTAAAGCGATCGGTTTGGAAGTAAATCCCGAAAAGACGAAGTATATGATTATGTCTCGTAACCAGAATATTGTACGAAATGGAAATATAAAAATTGGAGATTTATCCTTCGAAGAGGTGGAAAAATTCAAGTACCTTGGAGCAACAGTAACAAATATAAATGATACTCGGGAGGAAATTAAACGCAGAATAAATATGGGAAATGCGTGTTATTATTCGGTTGAGAAGCTCTTATCATCCAGTCTGCTGTCCAAAAATCTGAAAGTTAGAATTTATAAAATAGTTATATTACCTGTTCTTCTGTATGGTTGTGAAACTTGGACTCTCACTCTGAGAGAGGAACATAGGTTAAGGGTGTTTGAGAATAAGGTGTTTAGGAAAATATTTGGGGCTAAGCGGGATGAAGTTACAGGAGAATGGAGAAAGTTACACAACACAGAACTGCACGCATTGTATTCTTCACCTAACATAATTAGGAACATTAAATCCAGACTTTTGAGATGGGCAGGGCATGTAGCACGTATGGGCGAATCCAGAAATGCATATAGAGTGTTAGTTGGGAGACCGGAAGGAAAAAGACCTTTAGGGAGGCCGAGACGTAGATGGGAGGATAATATTAAAATGGATTTGAGGGAGGTGGGGTGTGATGATAGAGACTGGATTAATCTTGCACAGGATAGGAACCGATGGCGGGCTTATGTGAGGGCGGCAATGAACCTTCGGGTTCCTTAAAAGCCATTTGTAAGTAAGTAAGTAAGTAAAATAAAAAAAATAATTTTTATTGTTCTATCAACACAGAGACAAAGGCATTAGGCCTAATAACGAATTTTGTTGACTCACGTTTTATGAACTGTCGGAAATCGAAAGTACGATTTGGAGCAATTTGTAATGCTACAATTGTCACAATTATAAACAGCACATATACACCCTGACATTTTAACACAGCACTAATTAATAAAACTATTAACTAGCCCAGCAACAATATACATTGCAGTTGATTACAGTATGATTTGCGAGTATCTCCACACCGGCAGGTAGGTAGCAGCACCAGCGTCGTTCGCACGCAAAACTGCTAGCTGTCCGGTATTATTATGGTAAAGTATTTGCTATTTCTTTTTTTGGAAAGGTTTTTTTTTTTGCAAAATTTCACCACCCTCTCCCCTTAACACAGTATAAAATCCAAAAATATGCGGATTGAGCCATATTGCAATTTAAGTAATGGCGTATGCATTAACTAAAATTAATGACGATCTGTACTCAATCTGGACATGGACACGGAAATTCCGACTTAAACTAAATCCAGAAAAGTCACAGTCAATCATTGTGGGCCATTCACGTTTGTTAAGCACTATTACCATACCAAATTTGTCCCCGATTAAAATATACGGCACAGAAATTCCGTTCAGTGAATCAGTAAAGAAACTAGGTATTTATATGGATAAAAGTTTAAATTGGAACATTCAAGTTGCAGAAACCTGCAAAAAAGTATTCTCATTAAGCCACTCGTTTAGGCGATTGAAGAATATTCTACCCTTTTCCATGAAAAAAATGTTAGTGCAAAAACTCGTGATGCCCCACTTCGATTACTGTGATATTCTGCTTACTGACCTAAGCGTTACTTCGGCGCAGAGACTACAACGTGTTCATAATATGTGCGTCCGTTTCGTCTGCAATATTCGCCGGGCTGTTCACGTAACACCATCCCTCAAAATGTTGTCCTGCCTCCGTCTAGAAGATCGTAGGAAAATCCACTGTCTTCCCCTTCCTTAGCTCTGCCAGATTAAATAAATAAATAAATTATTATTATTATTATTATTATTATTATTATTATTATTATTATTATATAACTATTTCTTACCAATGTTTATTATTGTCACACTAACATTACTTATCCAACCTTCATTATTTGCTTTCATGTTGTTTTATGGTCTAGATATTAATGTAATAACTATGTAAACAATTGTATTCAATTAGAATTAGAGTCTGGCTGGGCGGAAGAGAAGGCCTACTGTCCTTAGCTCTACCAGATTATATAAATAAATTATTATTATTATTATTATTATTATTATTATTATTATTATTATTATGGAAACTTGTAGGCCACAATCACGTCACCTAAATTCCTTTCTGAACACAAAATAACTGTTGTGGTAGACATAATCGTAAAATCTGAACGATGAATGAATACGAAGTGCATGACTGAGCAAGAGTCTCCTCTTTTCCTGCTCAGACTGTACGCAGTCGAGCTCTATCGTTAATCCACCCTTCGCTGTTGCCTCTCGTGCAGAAGAATAAGTCAGCGTTCCAGAATCTGACCTTGGTCGAATACTTCGCCCCGCCGAATTTAGGCAACTCCCCGGTCTCGCTCCACCATCAAGTTGTAAGAACTGCCGTTGCTACGTCCATGGTCCGTGCCAGCCGTGTTGGCTTACTAGCAACAGGTTGGAGGCTTGTAATTGCACCAGGATAATTTTTATCTTTTTGTCTCTTTCCCCATCTACTTGTATATTGGTCGTCGGCCCATGATTTACACACTAGCTAACGTAGAGCTTCAACGCCGAATGGAAAACATTGTTTTGAGTTGAAATCCCAGATATCAAATGTAAATTACAATTAAATTCTTGTCCTCAGCTGTGAAATAACGGTTAGCATACCTGACCGTGTAACGAACAGGACCGGGTTCAAATCCTGATAGGGACAAGTTAAGGCTGGTTCACAATAAACAAGAAACGAGAATCGGAACGAAAACGAAAACGGTAAAATTATTAAAATGTGTACATTTAAATGTGAGCATTCACAATTAACGAAAAGCTTGCCGGAGCCCGGGATCGGGAACGGAGAGTTGGCCAAGTTTCAACTTTGGCGTTCACGTTTCCGATCACAGCCCACTAGATTCAATCTATTGCCATCTAAAAGCTATTTTGTCGTCGTTTATTTTGTAGCAAGAAGACCGTGACATAACCTATGCATTATTTTGTTCTGTGTTTTGCATCATGGAGCAAGTTTTATTTGATGAGATTCTAATATTGAGTGTTGAGGAAAATCCTCACGTTTACGATAAGCGGCGCGCCTCGTATAAAGATAAGAAAGTTAAGGAGAATACGTGGCTTTCAATAGCTGCATCTTTGAACACCGATCGGAAGTGAATCATATTTCATTACTGTATTGGTTGTATTACACACTACATATTCATGCTTCAATTCAATAACTACTGTTGTATTCATTTTTGTTCTATTACAAATGTTTCTTCCCTAATTATTTTACGTTATGGTAGACTTAAAATAGGTTGTGATAATAAAGATGCATGGGCATATTTATAGTACCGGTACCGTTGAAATTTTGAAGTTGGTTAACCTGTGTTTATGTCGGCTGCCTTGTACTCATGAGAGAACGCCATTGGTCAATTATACACAAATAACATCAGAATGCGTAATATCGACTTTATATATCGTTATTGACATGCATATCGATATGCATAGTCGTCTACGTTGTCGGTTTATTGTGAATCAAAAATTTTCATATTCACGTTCTCTGCTTCTCGTTTTCACTCTGGTTCTCGTTCCCGGTTTATTGTGTGAACCAGCCTTTACCTGGTTGAGGTTTTTCCCGGGGTTTTCCTTCAACCCGTTAAAAGCAAATGCTGGGTAACTTTGGGCGCTGGACCTTGGACTCATTTCGCTGGCATTATCACCTACATCTCACACAGTCGCTAGATAACTGTTCCAGTTGATAAAGCGTCTTAAAACAACCAATTAAAAATTGCACAGGAATGTGACTCATCTTACCTCATAAACCTCTTACTTGTATCGTTATATCCAGCTTTCAATTGAGGCTTTGAAACGGTGAAAATAAACGAAAAAAACATTAAAAATGGAAATTTTGTTTGTAACTCTAAGGAATTAAATAATGTTTCAGTTTTAGCTATGCTTATTTTGGCCCAATGACAATTTAAAGCTCTCAGGACGAATTTAAAGGGACCAGTGCGTGCGTGGAGCTGCAGCCCTTTAAACTGACATTGAGCTGTCATTCTGACAGACTCTGTCCTTCATTCTAACTAATTTTACTTTTCATTCAGTTCATAATTCACGTTGTTATGTACGAGAAAACTGTGTGTGGTAGACCTGTATAGGAAGGAAGAATATTGATAGTATATATATTTTATTTTATTATTCATTTATTTCTTTGTTTTGAAGAGGTGGAGAAGTTCGAATACCTTGGAGCAACTGTAACAATTATAAATGATACTCGGGAGGAAATTAAACGTAGAATAAATATGAGAAATGCCTGTTTTTATTCGGCTGAGAAGCTTTTATCATCCAGTCTACTGTCAAAAAATTTGAAAGTTAGAATTTATAAAACAGTTATATTACCGGTTGTTCTTTATGGTTGTGAAACTTGTACTCTCACTTTGAGAGAGGAACATAGGTTAAGGGTGTTTGAGAATAAGGTGCTTAGGAAAATATTTGGGGCTAAGCGGGATGAAGTTACAGGAGAATGGAGAAAGTTACACAACACAGAACTGTACGCATTGTATTCTTCACCTGACATAATTAGGAACATCAAATCCAGACGTTTGAGATGGGCTGGGCATGTAGCACGTATGGGCGAATCCAGAAATGCATATAGAATGTTAGTTGGGAGGCCGGAGGGAAAAAGACCTTTAGGGAGACCGAGACGTAGGTGGGATGATAATATTAAAATGGATTTGAGGGAGGTGGGATATGATGATAGAGAATGGATTAATCTTGCTCAGGATAGGGACCAATGCCGGGCTTATATGAGGGCGGCAATGAACCTCCGGGTTCCTTAAAAGTAAGTAAATATGTAAGTTTGTTTGTTTATCTATTTATCTATTTATTTTATTGCTAGTAAGTCTGAAATGAATACAAGTTAATAAATACAATGAAAGATAAACTAGCCCACTCCTGAATGAGTAAGACTCGTGCTCAGGAGGGGATTCCAATACAGACAAAAATAAAATAAAAGTTGAGAGTGAATACAGATTAAAAAGTGTTTAATATGTTGAAACCCAAACTATAAATCGAATACAATTTTTTTTTATTTTTTCATTAATTTGGAGAGGATTCGTGGTTAAAATAATATTAGAATAAAATTTGTTTAATAATCTGGGATCTTGACTCATGCTATGATAAAAAGCTGCATTGGTTTTACATTTAGGTTCAGACAAACGCAGAGAATTCGTATTTTTAGTTCTATATTTATGTATATATCTTTCAAAATAAAATAATAAATTTGTTTAATGTTGAAAACTTTGAAATTTTTAAACAACAATTCAGTTGAGTAATACATGCTTTACTTTGATACTCATTTTCTCGATTTTCCAATTTTCAACATTTCATAACATTCAAAATGCTCTAATGAATGCAGTTTTTCTCCAATCTCAGTAAAATTTTACATAGAAGTCCACAAAAGCATGTGAAGTAAAATAACACATGTGTTTTCTTTAGCTATTGAAAGTATTCAAATCACCATGTGTTGAGAATATGATAAGTTAAAAAAAAATTGAAAAATTAAAATCAAAAAGGTAAATATATTTTTTTCAGAAAGTAATTGGAAAAATAGGAAAAGCATGTGTCACATTTTACAATACATCTATCAGGAATAAATGAAAAAAATTAAGTAAAAATTATGTAAACTTTGAAAATTGGGACAATTATAATTCAGTATTAAAGATAACAAAAATTAATTATAAGTAAACTAATTTGGATATCAAAATGAAAATTTGTGTATTGCATGTCCACATTGTAAGAAATATGTGGTAAAAGTTTCAGGTGAATTGGTGTAAAAATGTAGAAGTTAGAAATTTCACAGATCCATAGCCTTAATCTGTTTGGTGATGGTGGTAGAATACTGGCTACCTACGTGATAACTTTAGGTCCAGTGTTCACACACAATGTGATTCGGGTGACTGGGATTGAGTAAGAAGATGGTTCGAGATAAAATCACATTGTCTTTTGAAATATTTCTTAATGTTCTCAATTTCAGTGTAATTTTGTAAATTCCTTTATTATTTTCAAGAATTTCAACTTGAATATCTATAAAATGCACTTATTAACACATTAAATTTCTACAACTAAACTTTCCAAAAGAACGCTGCGAAATGCTTAACCCTTAACTTGGCAAAGCTTCATTTCTCACACTAGGTTATTAAACCTTTGTCGGACCGTAAAGAAAACAACTATCGCACGGACTATATTAATCTACAAAGGAGGCGATGTTACAGACTTAGGCAACTGGCGACCAATTGCCATTTCTTCCATATTGAGAAGAATCATCGAGCGTGTACTCTACAAACGTCTTAGGAAAATTGTTACATTTCACGACTTCCAACGCGGATTCACGGTACTTTAATAAACACTTCCTTACTTAATTCTATTTTAAAAGAGGCCAAATCCAGAAAAACGCACACCACCTTGGTATTCTTGGACATTCGTAAGGCGTTTGACAATATTGGCCACTTCCATCTGAGAAACACTTTATCCTCTCTCAATGTGCCATCTCCCTTAGCTGAACTTATCGCTAAATTACAGGAAGTTAATACCACTCAGATCGAGGTTAACCACAGAAAAACGGAACCTATAGTAATATCAAGAGGTTTGATGCAAGGTTCACCCTTATCGCCTTCATTATACAACATCGCGACGGATCACATCCTTCATGAGCTTACTTCCGAAGAACTTGCCGAAGAATATGGGTTTAATCTCGTATCAGGTCTTCCCAATGTAACCGTTCTGAGCTTCGCTGATGATATGGTAATTGTTGGGAAAGACTCTGAAGCTGCCAAACATATTGCCGAAATAGCAACTAGAAGACCTCATGTAATTGGATTGGAGATTAACGCGAAAAAATCTAAATGCATCTCTATTGTAAACGGCAAATTTAATACGTCTTCTATTTACCTCGATTCCACTACAGCAGTGCCCGCATTAGACATCAATGAAACCGTCAAATATCTCGGAGTAACTTACAATGACGAAACCGTTTTCGACTCCGCGAGAACTATGGAAGCCATCCGATCTGAGTTAGAACGTCTGACCACCTCACCCTTACTCCAGCCTTACCAAAAATACAACGTGGTTTCTTCCTTCATTTGTCCGAAGCTTGTATATCCTTTTCAAACAACCCCTCCCGATAAATTACCTGTCAAGTTCCTCAAAGATGTAGATCTTCTTATTAAAAGCTCAATTAAGGACATCCTACAACTTCCTGGAGATATTCCAGACAATATGTTGTATTCCGACAAAAAATTTAAAGGCTTGATATTTTCTGCGCACGTTGGGAAGCCTACTTGCAACACGTCAACACTTGCATGAAGTTGAATATGTGTAATAACATGTACATAAACAACACTAGATGTCTAATGGAGGAAGCTAAACACTGTTTGAACAACCTTCAAATCGATGAAACTGAACACCTAACTTCTACGAGTGGAGTAATAAACACCAGAAAAATTAGGACCGAATTACGCCAGCGAGAGTACAACGCATGGTGCAACTTACCTCAAAAGGGAAAAGGCGTTATTCTGTACAGTGAATTCACTCCCTCTAACAAATGGATAACTAAGCCCGATGGAATGACTAGCGGTGAATGGAAGGAGGCTATCAAGATGACTGCCAACGTAAGCGCTGTAAGAGCCATACCCGGTAGGTCTCAGGACAACCACTGCAGGCGATGCCTCAGTGAGATAGAAACCCTTGGACATGTCCTGGGAGCCTGCCCTTATGGCGAAACATTGCGTATACATAGGCACCATGCAATTAGAACTAAATTGGCCGATGCCCTTAGAAAACTAAAATACACCGTCTATGAAGAAGTCCACGGAACCGCCGACAATGGCAGTAACAGACGAATTGACATAACCGCCATTAGCGAATCCCTGTCTCAGGGTATGATAATCGACCCCACTATCAGGTTTGAAACGTATAAAGGACAGTCCGAAGACGTACATGAGGAGAAACGAGCAATCTACGTTCCAAGCAACTAAAATAAATGATCACCTTAGTAAATCACGTAACATTGATATAGGTGTACCTCAGGGGACGATTTTAGGTCCTGTTTTGTTTTTAATATATTTCAACGATTTACTTAAAATTGACATTGAGAAATATTCTGGTACTCTGTATTCTTATGCTGATGATACTGTGGTTATATGTAGCGGTTCGAGTTGGAATGAAACTTATCAAAATTCTAACAGTGGTATTAATATTATTAAAGAATGGCTGGATGCTCACTTACTTTCTTTGAACGTTTCTAAAACAAAATTAATACCATTTTCATTAACATCACATGGCCTTGAGCAACTAGAAATAAATAATAATATAAGTATAACTATACATGATTGTAACCTACCTACTTGCTCATGTAACGCTTTGAGTATGTCCTCACAAGTTAAATATTTAGGCATTATTATTGACCAACATTTGAAATGGGACAAGCATATCTCCTTTCTGTGTAACAGATTGCGTAAAACAATCCACAAATTTTCCATTCTACGCTCTTATTTACCTGTTTATGTTCTGCGTACTGTGTACTTAGCTCTGTTTCAATCAATAATTCAGTATGGTATTTTAGGTTGGGGAGGAATGGCAAAATCGACTCTCCGTCCTTTAAATCTGCTCCAAAAAGAATTATCAAAATTTGTCTATATAAACCTTTTGATTACCCAACAAAATTAATTTTTCAGGAATTTGGCGTATCAAATCTAGAACAAATTTATAAACAAAAATTGCTGATTTACTTCCATAAAAACCACAATAAATTTCAATTTGATCCTCATGAATACCAGACGAGACAAAACTACAGTTTCTTTCTAAATACTCCCAAATGCCACACAACTGCTGGATTAAAACACAGCAGAAATTTTGGACCCAAAATATATAATACATTAATTAGAGCTTACCCTGAGCTAAGTACACTTAACACACATAGATTTAAGAAACAAATCAGATTAATTATTTAATTGTTTAAGCTAATTGAGTTAAAAATTGTTACTCTAATATTCATGTACTTCTGTATTTTCTATTTGTATATAGACCCTGTTATTACATGCTGTATGTATTTTACCATTTATTAATGTTATTGTGCTCAATGAACTCTCGTAATTTTGTGATATATTTTGTATAACTGACCTGAACTGCGCCCGAGCACGAGCTTCTGCTCTTTCGGGCTGCAATGCCTAATGTAGCTCAAGTGTATAGAATTAATAAATATTATTATTATTATTATTATTATTATTATTATTATTATTATTATTATTATTATTATTATTATTATAACCATCCCGTATTATAAAGATAAATACCAACTTCACGAAATCAGTGTTACGGGATTGATGTTTGGAGCAAGAGGAACGATACCCAACTTCTCTTCTCAATTCTGTAAGACCCTACGACTGCACAAATCTTTTCTGAATGAACTGGCCCTCCTCATAATTAGAGAGTCAGTCAAACTTTTACGGAACCACGTATATGGACTCTAATTCAGTGTATGGAAAAAATTGACGCACCATTGTCATTTTTCTTTTTCATTCTTAGCTTTCATTGATTCTTTACTTGAATTTTTTTTTCTTCTGTAAACTGCCATTGTTTGTTTGTGTATTCGTTTGCCTTTTTTCTTACTCTTTTAGCTCTCATCTTGTATTTGTTCTTGTATTGTTTTGTATGCTTTGTCTAATGGCAGCCTCTAATTTGAGGAAGCTTTGATAAATAAAAAAAAATATATATATAATTTGAACTGGTAATGGAAATTACGGGAAAACGGCTGAACGGATTTTAATGAATGACTCCTCATTTTGAAGCTTAGAACCCAAAGATTTTCAGAAAAATAGTAGTTTTCAGTGAAATATCAATTTTCCTACATAATTTTTCTATTTTCCAAAATCCATCTGTCGTCAGTTTTTAGAACTAATAAATAAAACAAAACACACATACTATAATAAGCAATGTTATACGAAGGCCATGACCTGCAGAATTGCTGACATATTTAGAGCAAATCAGAGCAAATTCTGTGACATCATAATGACAGCAATATGTCGATCTTCATTTGTGTTTTTTATAACGTCTCTATAATAGGTTATTAAAAACTTTCAAGACTTAGGCCTACTAAATAATTTACAGATCTGATTCTGTGGTGTGTAATTTTCTGAGTACAGCTATGTATTGGATATTAAAAACTACAAAACTTGAGGTGATTTGATGACATTATCACCATTAAAAGTGAAATATTATTACAGTTAATGCCATGGTATGAGTATTTGTCACTGATATATACATACTAGGTTCAAAAAGTTCCCGGAATTTGCTAGCATCATAGAAACAACGTACCTTAAACGCTATTCTACAGCATTCCCTTCAAAATAGTTGCCTTCCGCAACAACACACTTTTGCCAACGCGTGTAGAGTTCCTGGAAGCAGGCCTGGAAGCCATTTTGTGAAACCCGTCTTAGTGCTCTCGTCGCGTTTGCGATAACCTCTTCAGCATTGAATCTCCGTCCTTTCAGATGACTTTTCAGACGGGGAAACAGAAAGTAATCAGGTGGTGAGAGATCAGGAGAGTATGGTGGGTGATCCAAAGCAGTTATGTTGTGCCTGGCAAGAAAATTCTTTACAATAATTGCGCGATCAGCAGGTGCATTGTCATGCATAAGGAACCAGTTGTTTTCTACCCACTTTTCTGGACGTTTCCTTCTCACTGCGTCCCAGAGGTGACGGAGGGTTTCTACGTACAATTCTTTCGTTACAGTACGACCTTCTGGAATGAACTCATGGTGCATGAGACCCTGAGAGTCGAAGAAAACTTCCAACATAACTTTGCTTTAAGTGTGCTTAAATGCGACAGGCTCATGTCAGTAGATTCACTGGCATGAAAAAGAACTCCTGCGGGACAAAATTCCGGCACATCCGGCGATGCTGATATAACCTCTGCAGTTGCGAACGTCGTTAAATAAAACATAACATTTAAAATAACTTTGCCTTTGGAAGTGTCCCTAGGAAATTTTGCTTCCGAGGAGATGTTTTCGATTTCCACTCAGATGACTGTCGTTTAGGGACTGGGTCGTACAAATAGCACCAGTTTCATTTTGTTTAAGAAATCACCATTTTCATCAGCCATACTGATCATGTCCCCAGCAAAACACAGAACTTGATGTTTGTATTTTGCTCTGTGGACATAATTACAAAATGCGACGAACAAACGAAACACTATGATAAACAATTGCCTACAACTCAAAACCAATAATTGCCATTATCAACAAACTTTAAGGAAATGACATCATGAATGTTACCAACAAAACAAATGTATAATATCCCTTGTTATATATTAATACGAAAAATGGTAGTAAAATTCCGGGAACTTTTTGAACCTAGTAGTATATTAATGATAAAGCATATTGATATATGAAATTCAAACCTTTTGGGGTTATATAAGTAGACGGAGAAAATATCTTAAATTAGATCTTCATTTGTATAATTTACTGAGTGACGGCTGTATAATATATACAGTATATGTTACTAAAAACTACAAAACTTACGTAAGTTAAAATTATTGTTATTAAAAATGAAAATTTTATAGTTATTAATCAAGTGGTGTGGGTCTTTTTCATATATTTAATGGAGGTGTGGTGTGCATATTTATATGCGTGATTTATATACGTGGATGTTTATGTTGTCTGGAGAGAGAGCAAAAATTACAGTTCCTAAGGAAAGACCAAGAGGCTTACAAGATTTTGTAGCCTCCCGATCATTTCAGCAAGATCTCTCAGCAGGATAAAATGATTCTACATTTCAAGGTAGTTCACGAAACATGTAGCAGATATACCAAGACGCTATGTCTATTGTTCGAAAGCATGGCAAATCTGACATTTTCTTAACTCTCACCTACATTCCACAATGACCTGAAATAGCTACTGCTGCTTTACTCCCACATGAAAAATCCATTGTTCGTCCTGACATTGTTACTTGCATTTTTGCTTTTAAACTCAAAAACTGAAGATGCGTAAGTTCAAGAAAAAGTATTTGGCATAAAAAGAAGCATTCAAAGAGAGTATGTTTCATTATTATGGAAGCAAATAATTTTTAAAATGACTGATAGGCCTATTCTTCGTCGAAAATAAATCTGCAACATTTTTATTTTAACTTCTAATGAACTTAGTTTGCAGCATTTGCTGCACAAGCCACTAGTATTATTGTATTGTGAAATTTTAATTTTCCTACAATTTTTTTTCTATTGTTCTATTAAAATTATTAATAGCATATAGCCTATTAACCTGTTGTATCCTGTAGGATACAATGTCAATTTAACGGTTAATTTGATGTTTAAAGTGCTAAAATTTTTCTTTTCAAGTTACTAAAAATTTACCATCTCTAACCATCAACGCATTCAATCATTTAACCTAGCTAGCATACATAGCTGATGCAGAGGTATTGTTCATTACGCCACACTCGACTTTATAGTCGTCCTGTACATGTGATTCTGTTTAAAATGGCACCAGCAACTCGTAATAGCTCAGTTCCTTAGCAAGGCTCGGTGCAACACTGGAGAACCTGTTTCAGTCACGACTTTATTGTAATGGGCAGTCTCACGATCGTAGTGGAAGCGAACGAGGGGCGTCTGTCTGGTTCACAATGGCACGTATCCTCCAGCGGTATAACCATAGTCACCGGTACTGCAGCTTCTCGGCCACGTTTTCCCAGCTATTGTCGTCATGGCAATATGGCCGAATGTAAATACTATACTCTAGAATACGACTCGTGTAACTAACTGTAGTGCAATATGTAACGCAAAGCAGGATTTAAGCTAGGAAATAAATAATTGTCGCAAAAATGCAGCAATGAAAAATTATATTTGTGCAAATTGCGAGATTCTTGTGTAATATCATAAATAATTGTGCAGAAAGATAAAATTAATAAAGTATGCAGAAACAAAAAATTATATAATTTGTTTCTTGGAATTTTATTACTTTCAATCCATCTTATCCCACTATATACAGACGTGGACAAATTATTAGACTAACTCAATTATATGTGCAACAAAGCTATATTTATCGGCAGAAATAATGAACAAAAATGTATTTTGCACAGATATAATGAACAGAAAATTGAGTCCGGAGGTTACTAATATTTTGTGAACATTTCCTTATTTTTTTATTAACACGTTGATTTTGTCAGGGATGCTGGAAACCAAAGTTTGACACTTTCTTTGAATATCAGGATCATTTAGCCAGATATCAGACAATGCTTAAATGAGTCCATGTTTTGTTGTAAGCCTCTTTTTATTCACTTTCTTCTTCAGTATAGATCACAGATTTTCAATTTCGTTCATGTCCGGTCTTCTTGCAGGCCATGGGAGAACAGACTGTTGAATATCTTCTGCAGTATATAATTAAAACAACAGTAGTACCAACACAGCCAGACAAAATGTACTTAAACATTTGAAAAATATACCAGAAGATGAAAACAATCATATTAACAACAATAGAGACTCTGTGAATTATACGGATAGTGGATATGACGAATTATATTATGTGTCCAAGAAAAAAGGTTTTAGTCTAATAATTTGTCCACGTCTATATATATATACTTATGTAAGTAAATCATTAGACGTGGGTATGTTTAGAATCAATTACTGCTGAATTTACATCACATTAAAATACATTATTTTATGGGCACTCTGAACATAGAAAATCTTTACTATTATGGCCTTCAAGATTTATTGTTAGCAGAGTGCTAACTGTTTTTACTACAAGGCGATTTCTAATTCCAGTTTTTACAAGATTCATGTAACTAAATCCGCGCTCACAATCTATAGTATACGATGAAATTACATAAATCAATTAGAAGAAATTTTTCACTTAAGGGGTTAGGTACAGTTTACAGCAGTAAAATTTTGGAAATACTCAACATTTTTTTTTCCCTCCATTACTATATTTTATACAATAATGAAAATTAGTATATGTAAAATACTGTCCTTCTGCTATATGCAAAAAATATTTTTACGGTTAAAAAAATATTTACATTTTTTTTTTTTTTTTCAAAATTCAGTTCACTGTGCAGTGATGAAGCGTTTCCCACATAACTCAAAAACTATCCAAAATTCTGTGATGAAATTTTGTGTGTGTATTTATGCATACTATATCTAGAACATGATGCAAGATCACTTCTCTACCTTTCATAGATTGTTTGATAAAAAATAAATTCATTTTTAAAATGATCAAATATGAGCATTTTCTTATAACACACAATAAATAATATATATATATATTACTTATTAAGGAATATAGTTGAATGAGCATGATATTGTAAATATGAGTTTCAGCAATAAAATAAAAGAGAGAGAACATGAAAAATTTAACAAGTTTATAAGTTACGAGGAAACGCTTCTTCACTGCACAGTGAACTACCACCGTTATGAATTTTGAAAAAAAAAAAATATATATATATAATATTTTTAAATATTGAAAAATATTTTTTTCATATAGTAGAAAGGACAGTGTTTTACACATACCAATTTTCATTATTGTATAAGATACAGTAATGGAGGTAAAAAAATGTTGAATATTTACAAAAATTTTACTGCTGTAAGCTGTACCTAACCCTTAACTTTCGTGAATTCTACTAACTCTTTGAAATCAATTCCTGAACATCAACTCAATACCTTTTTGAACATTGCCCATGCCATTAGCATTTCATTTAAATTCTTATTAGTTCAAACACGTCTCTGATTTCATTTTCTCCATTACCATCTTCGTTTCTGAACTCGGATGTAGTTATCGCAATTTTGCATATTTACATGCAAAGTTTGTTGCATTTTTAGAAGTCGAGTAGCAAAATGCGACAAATGCGACTGTGGCTTAAACCCGATGCAAAACAAACTTGAGACTAGCAAGAATTTTTTTTATCACGTGATTGTGTAAATATCAGAGAAATGAATTGAAGGTCAGAGTATATAAAACTATTACAAGACTAGTCCTCATTTACGTGGTAGAAGATCAAGGAAATATATTATAAAGGTACTTACTTACTAGCTTTTAAGGAACCAGGAGCAGATAAAATATTATAGGCAATATCGAAGAGTACACTAGGGCAGATATTTAAAAATACAAGAATAGAAAGGTGATAGAACATACCTGCACAAACAGCGCTCCTTCGGAGCGAGAGAACGGTGTTTACCGCTCGTCGAAACGGAGAGGAAGATACGTCACAATGACATAGACCTGCTATAGGTAGAGGAGAGGGAAACGACCACTCAGTTACCTAGTGGAGTGCAGTGTGTAGGCCTATTCTAAGTAACTGTTTCACGTTGCTTACCTACTGCTACAGTACAGTATGGAGGAATCTAAAAGACGAAACATAACATTTAACATTTAACGATTTACAGCTCAAACTTATTGATCTTCAATGGGACCTAAGGGCTAAAGATCGTTTGAATAATACTACTAGCCTGGTTGAGTTTTACAAGACTAAACATTAGCAATAATATCCACGACTACACAGGCTGGCTGTGAAAATGATTGCTATGTTGGCTCAACATTTATATTTGTGAGCAACTGTTTTCTATAATCAACTTTAATAAAGGCAGACATCGAACATCTGTAACTGATGTTTCATTACGATCAGTAGGCTACTGTTCCTTTCAGCTGCCAACAGCATAAAACCTCGTTTTCATGTACTGATAAATAAAAATATACCAACATGATATTGTACATTTAGAAAGCTATATAATTTCTATTATTTCTGTAAAATAAATATTTATTTATTAATTAATAATAGTCCAAGATAGTTTTGCAAACACTGAACGGGAATTCATTTCATAAACACTCGTAATAGTACTTCCTTTTGTGTAGGCCTACATTTTGTAAGAGATCACCCCTTCTTCCAGCCCATTCTTTACAGAGCGCAGCTAATATCTGCATTCCGCTCATGAGCTGTGAGCCGGCTCGGAGAGCGCAAACCTTGTGCAGGCCTGTGATAGAACAATACATTAAACAAATAATCAGACCTCAGTACGTAGAATGGAGTCCTGGATTGATCATACAGCCAAGGTTGGATATAATGAAAATTTAGGTACAGGTTGCCTATTGAAAAGAGAGGGATTCGTACGCAATAGGAAGAAGAGTTTATTCATAGTTTTCTGCCCAAGGACAGGTCCTTCACTGCAAACCCAGCATTATCCAATATTCCTTATTTTCTGCCTTCCTCTTAGTCTTCGCATACGATTTTGACGTCTATCATCTGATATTATTCTTCTGCCCCCAACTTTTTCCCCATAATTCCTTCCTGTTTACCCTTACGTAGACAGCTTCTTTTTATTCAGTGACACAGCCAATTTCTTTTCTTTTCTTCCTGATCAGTTTCAGCATTATTCTTTCTTCACCCACTCTTTCTAGCACAGCTCCAGTTCTTATTCTGTCTGTCCACTTCACATGCTCCATCCTTCTCCATATTCAGATTTCGAATTCTTCTGAATGCTGATTACTAGGGGCCGGATGTTGATGACCGAAAAATCTACTTAAAATGATCATTAAAATGCCCTTAAACTAATGGAAAAATTACATAAAATTAAAAGAAAATGACATTTAAATATTATTCACCATACTCGCACTACAACTTCTTAAAAATTAGTCACCTTGTTTCAATGAATGCCCTGCAAATCTCGGAGAGAGGAGGCAACTTCCTGGAATTTGGCTAAGATAGAGGAAAAGAACATGCAACAAATGAAGGTTTTAAGGGAAAACTATAGATTTTAATGAGGGTTTACAACGTGTTTCAATAAGGGGTGGTCCATTTCATTGCCTTCATTCTCTGTCTTCTCATCCTTCCGCAGTTCTCTTCTATTACCAGATCTTCGAGATGAGGAAATGTGAATGACAAAACAAATTGTGGGCGCAGCGTGCATTCTTGCAATCTTTGTGTTAAAAATACTGTCATCTACAGTAGATATCCTTTCCGAACCATGTTGGGGACACAGTGTCCTGTCCAGGACACGGTGAAAGTTTCCTCCCTTCCAAACATAACTTCGAAAGACACCCTCGTACCGACATAAGAACAGTAACGGTCAAAGCCCTCCCTCAAACTCTAATGTCCACGTGCATCAACGTCGGTTAATGTAACCACCAGTTAAAATTGTCATCTAACCTCTGGTTAAGCATTTTTACAGTGGATCGACCTCGGTTACGACTTAAATAGAAGGTTAACCACAGTAATCTATAACCGGCCATTTTCGAGCGGTTAAAGGAGATAACCAGTGATTAGTAGAGCAAGTAAAGCAAAATGGCGGCCAGAGCCATAGATGTTTACTTCGAAGACGATTATTATTGTCCAGTACTTGAATTATATGGATAGAGCGTGAGCGTGAAGTTTCTTTAGTGGAAAGAGAGAATCTTTACGAGGAATTAGGTGACAGAAAATTTCAGGAGGGATTTTGTTTATCAAAATCTACAAATGGCTCACTTGCAATAACTCAAAAACAGTCATATTTCTTCTGTTGATCAGCTCCTTATGTTAAGATTCTATGTAACTGTTATTTTCTGTATTTTAAGAGGGAATATTTGAATATCTCTTTCTCTGTCACTGGCTGAACAAAGAGAGGTTATGGATGGGTCTTAGGATAATGAACAGTAACCTGGTGTAAATGGGATCTTGGGTCGTACACACATTTCTACTAATCTTCTGCATCCTTTTCCTTTATGGATATTCCTTCTTTATTATATAATATATTTAAATCTATTAAGTAAGTCTATCGATACTTAACCTCACATTGGGATATAATCATTTTTGCATTCAATTTTTTTATTTTGTACGATTTTAACCTAACAGCAATGAAAAACACAGAAATGCAACTCGCAAATATAACAGCGCCCAAAGGCAAACAAATGCAATGCGAAAATGTAGGACATGTTCATTTCGATATAGAACGGAGTGAGCGCAGTCGTTTTTAGATGTTGACTATTATCTTTGCTGTGGTATGAATGCTTTCCTTTAGTCATTTTGTAGAAACAGTGTACCATCATAGACTTTGCTCTGGTTAAATGAAGTGTCAGCTAACTATGTTTAAGTAATCGGTGATTATGAATGGTGCACAGAAATTACATTTTAACCACGGTTACTGTTTAACCGTCGTTTCGTAATCTATGATTACTGCGTTTTTAACCGATGTTGATGCACTTCGCCATAAATCATATATACCCAAATTGCTCGGCGTTATAGGCTTTGACGGTAACAATTGCTGCCATCTAGTTGTTACATAAGGAGTCACGTCATAACTCCCATTTGAATTGCATTAGCGACTGTACTGCCATCTCATGTTCGTTTACGGTGGACGGGTGGCGATCCTGGCGGTTGTTCTCTTCAAAGTGCAACCGATTTTAATATAGGAATGAGCAATCTATATGTGATCTGGGCTTAAACTAAGCTGTTGTCAAGCATTTTATATTACTTCCGTTGTGTGAAGTGAAGCCTTCAGTGGAATGAGGGATGGACTTTAGAGTCTGTTACAAACTATAAAACTCAAACTTCACTGTTATTCACTTATTCAGTAGGTAATTAGTACTGACCTATTTGCTTAGAAAATGATTTAACAGACCTATCGGTAAAGAAGAAAGTAAAATGCATTCCAAATGATCTAAAAGTTCTTCAAAGTATTAAAAATGAACAAAAAATGCCGAAAAAATATAAAAATGACCTATTAGTTCAAAAACGTCAAAAAATGCAAAAAATGCAACATAATAAATTATATTTTTACATTGATATTAACATAGAAAGGATTTCTATTTTCTACTAGTGACTTGTGCAGCAAATTCTGCAAACTAAGTTCATTAGACGTTCAAATAAACATTTTTCAGATTTATTTTCAATGAAGAATATCAGACATTCTGAAAGTTATTTGCTTCCATAATAATGAAAGATACTCTCTCTCGAGCCAATACTGAAGAGAACCACGCATATAAATATCTACACCACACCGTCATTAAATATATGAAAAAGACCCAACCACACTTGATTAATAACTATAAAAATATTTGATTTTTAATAATATTATCTTACGCAAGTTTTATAGCTTTCAGTAACATATACTATATATACTATATAGCCGCCACTTAGTAAAATATAGAAATCAAAATCTAATTTAAGTTATTCTCTACATCTACTTATATAACCCCAAAACGTTTCACTTTCATATCATCAATATAGCATTAAATTGTATAATTAATGAAAAATAGTCACATCATGGCATTAACTACAATAATATTTCATTTCTAATGGTAATAATGTCATCAAACCACCTCAAGTTCTGTAGTTTTTAATATCCAATACACAGCTGTACCCAGAAAATTACGCACCACAGAATCGAACCTGTAAATTATTTTTAGTAAGTTAAGTTTTTAATAACAAATTTAATTTGAGCTCTAATATGTCAGCATTCTTGCAGATCATGGCCTTCGTGTAATATTGTTTACTGTAGTGTGAGTTTTATTTTATTCTGAAATGCAATTAGCTAGTTCTCAAAACTGACGACATACGGATTTTGGAAAATAGGAAAATTATGTTGAAAAATTGACATTTCACTGAAAACTAGTATTTTTCTGCAAAACTTTGAGTTCCAAGCTTCAAAATGAGGGGTCATTTATTAAAATCCGTTCAGCCGTTTTCCCGTAATTTCCATTAGCACTTCAAAGTAGACTCTATATATCTATATATATTAATAGGCATCGTCCTAATGTAAAAAATAAGAAGATGACTTTTCATCAACATCCGCCCCCTATTGATTAAGCACTTACTATACATCAAATTTCTATCCAATTTGCCATTTGTGGCTCGCTTCTGCCTTGAAACGCGCTACCACATAAATTTCTATACACTTGAATACACGCAAGTCTGTAACCAACCCAGCCATCGGACATTCCTGTAGTTCAAAACCAGAACTGTCTTACGAGACAGTGGAATCCCGCCTAATGGAACAAGGTGTTGTATTTCATGAAGTTGGCTCGTGGTGAGAATCCGCAGAGACGGGGTTCATGCGCTTCCCCACCCCTGCCTACAGCTCACCTAAGTGCAGAATGTGATATGCCCGTATCGGCACCGGGATGAGCCGCAGAGGGTTTTGCTGCTTGGGAGCCCACGGACATGCGTTCGATACTATACCAGCATCGAGCATGCGACATGAATTAATGAATA
Source organism: Periplaneta americana (assembly GCA_025594305.2). Taxonomy (NCBI): domain Eukaryota; kingdom Metazoa; phylum Arthropoda; class Insecta; order Blattodea; family Blattidae; genus Periplaneta; species Periplaneta americana. The sequence continues at coordinate 18,469,268 of JAJSOF020000036.1, read as the reverse complement.
AACAAAACATTATTAGGCCTACGGTAACGAAAGATTTAGTAACGAACGAGTAAACAAATCAATTAATGAGGAACGATTATAAAAAAGATGTCATCAAATTCTCTCTTTTCTAATCGTTCCTCATTAATATCTGACTGCCACTTTACCGGAAGAATGAAAAAATAGTGTAATTATTCCCATATATATAAAACAGGAGATAAACAAAATGTTGAAAACTATAGAGGGATTAGTATCCTCAACACATGTTATAAGATATTTAGTAGCATTTTAAATGAAAAATTAAAAAAAAAAACATGCTGAAACTTTCCTTCTGGAGTGTCAAAATGGCTTTAGAAAAGGAAGATCATGTGTAGATCCATTATTTAGTATCAAACTATTGTTAGAAGAAAGAAGAGAATTTAATTTAGAAACCCATATAGATTTTATTGATTTTGTGAAAGCTTTTGATGAAGTCCGAAGAGACCTTTTATTCGACATATTACAAGATAAAAATATTCCAAATTTGCTATTACAAAATATAATAGAAATCTATACAGACAGCAAAATAAGTGTCAAAATAAATAACTGTATATCCGAAAGAAAATTAGTTAATAATGGAGTTCGACAAGGTTGTCCACTATCACCAACTTTATTTAATATTTATATCAATGAAATTATTTTAAAATGGAACCATATCTACACATCAGGAATCAAAATAACCAGTGCTCTAACATTAAATACCTTACTCTATACCGATGATAAAGCCATAATTTTCAATTCAGAGGATAATTTACAAAGAGGATTGTATACATTAAATAAAATATTAAAAGATTTTGGGATGGAAATTTCAGCACAAAAATCAAAAGTAATGGCATTTTTAGGACAAGACCCAGTCAGAAGTAAGATAATACACAATAAACAATGCCTCAAACAAGTGCAAAATTTCAATTATCTGGGTTGTGAAATATCTTATCAAAATGAAAAAGATGTGAACAATAAAATTACCAAATTGACACAAATTCTAGGAATAATAAACAATACATTAAAAGCTAAATTAGTACAAAAATCTACAAGAATAAAAATATATAATACACTGGCATTACCCTCCCTTTTATACGGAAGCGAGATTTGGACATTAAAGAAAAAAGACATGAACAGAATCAAAGCAACGGAAATGAAATTTTTCAGGAGGACAGCAGGATATACTCTTTTAGATCGAAAAAGGAATGAAGAAATTTTAGAACAATTAGAAGTAGAGTCAGTAGAAGAAAAAATCAGCAGATACAAATTCAATTGGCTAGATCATGTAAGAAGAATGGAAAATTCAAGAATCCCAAAAATAATGATGCAATATAAACCTAGAGGACATCGTCGACCAGGAAGACCTTTTAGAAGACTGCTAGATGGGGCCGAAACAGGTCTACAGAGGCCTAATTCGTGAAGGATGATGATGATGATGATGATGATTACAAAAAAGAATGAATTCAATAATCAAAACGAAAGAACAAATAACTGTATAAATAACAGTAAAAACATGTAAATATACGCAAGGATGAGTGGAAAGCGAACAATTTTTTAGTAGGTTATTTTACGACGCTTTATCAACATCTAGGTTATTTAGCATCTGTATGAGACTGAAGGTGATAATGTCGGTGGAGTGAGTCCGGGGTCCAACATCGAAAGTTACCCAGCATTTGCTCATATAGGTTTGAGGAAAAACCCCGGAAAAAACCTCAACCAGGCAACTTGTCCCAACCGGAAATCGAACCCGGTCACCTGGTTTCGCGGCCAGACTCGCTAACCGTTACTCCACAGGTGTGGACGCGAACAAATTAATAAGCGAAGAAATAAACGAACATAAATAATCATCAGCTGCTTGTCTATGCGGATGGCGTGAATATGTTAGGAGAAAATCCACAAACGATTAGGGAAAACACGGGAATTTTACTTGAAGCAAGTAAAGAGATAGGTTTGGAAGTAAATCCCGAAAAGACAAAGTATATGATTATGTCTCGTGACCAGAACATTGTACGAAATGGAAATATCTGCAGTGCTCGGGAAAAGTGACACAAGTCAGTTTCCACAAACCTTTTTGATAATTTATTGACAACTTACGGAACATCTGCTCGCTTGGAAAAAAATACATAAGTATTTCTCCCAATACAATAATTCATACAGAAAAAAATCAAATCGACATAAACCAGTGTAAGTTGTCAATAAATTATCAAAAAGGTTTGTGGAAACTGACTTATGTCACTTTTCCCAAACACTGCAGATATAACAATTGGAAATTTATCCTTTGAAGAGGTGGAAAAATTCAAATATCTTGGAGCAACAGTAACAAATATAAATGACACTCGGGAGGAAATTAAACACAGAATAAATATGGGAAATGCCTGTTATTATTCGGTTGAGAAGCTTTTATCATCCAGTCTGCTCTCAAAATATCTGAAGGGTTAGAATGTATAAAACAGTTATATTACCGGTTGTTCTTTATGGTTGTGAAACTAGGACTCTCACTTTGAGAGAGGAATATAGGTTGAGGTTGTTTGAGAATAAGGTGCTTAAGAAAATATTTGGGGCTAAGAAGGATGAAGTTACAGGAGAATGGAGAAAGTTACACGACACAGAACTGCACGCATTGTATTCTTCACCTGACATAATTAGGAACACTAAATGCAGACGTTTGAGATGGGCAGGACATGTATCACGTATGTTCGAATCCAGAAATGCATATAGAGTGTTAGTTGGGAGGCCGGAGGGAAAAAGACCTTTGGGGAGGCCGAGATGTAGATGGGAAAATAATATTAAAATGGATTTGAGGGAGGTGGGAAATGATGGTAGAGACTGGATTAATCTTGCTCAGGATAGGGACCGATGGCGGGCTTATGTGAGGGCGGCAATGAACCTCCGGGTTCCTTAAAAGTCAGTAAGTAAATAAGTTTAAAAGAAAGGAAGAAGAGAGAAAGAATGGATGAACAAAAGAACGAATAAGCGAGAAAAAGAAAAACGAAAGACGAACGGAATAAAGAATAAACCAACTGGAGAAAGAAAGAGCGAGTAAAGTGGTGAATCTATGAAAGAAAGAACGAAATAGTAAGGAAAAGGGGAAAAAGAAAGAAGCAAAGGAGAAAAGTACATAAAAAACATAGAGGACGAATGAAAATAACAATCGAATGAAAAAAAGGAAAGAACGAACGCATGAGAAAACAAGAACGAATTTTGAAGAGTAAAAACGAAAGAAAATGATAAAATCGAAAGAATAAGAGAAAAAAGAAACGGAAAACGATAGAACATAAAAGACCAAAAACGAAACAAAAAAGAAAAAGAGAAAAGAAGGAAAAAGTTAATTACATTGCATACGGCAGACTTTAAATGAACAAACACAATAGTAATTAATGCCTTCAAGTGCAGTTAGATTACGCGTGTGAACAGCGCAGGTAAAACTTAGCATTTCTAATGACCAAGAGTCGGCCGATTTTTTTGACGCGTAGTGTACGCTTGTGTGTGCAATTTCATATGCAGTTGTGTATCACCCTGTATTTAAGAACACTGAACCTCGAGATAAACTCCGTCCCAGAAGGACTGCAGCTATTATTGTTGCATTACTGTCCCAGACGCCGTTTATAAATTTATTCACCCTTCCTTGTTCACCCAGTTCACTCGCACATACTGCTATGAGACGCACCGTCAAGCCAGGATTGCAGGCAGGAATAGACAAGTCCGGTTCAATACTAGACTTAGGCTGCTTCCACAACGTTTCTCTTCGAAATCGAAAGTTTAAGGACGAGGCTTTCAGGATATTTATTCTGCACAGTCTGATTTTCCAAGAAGTTTCTTCAAAAGTACAGAGGTTCAATCCTGTCAGAGCATATTTTAAAAAGCGGATTACAGACACACTTATATTCGAATTTTCCTAGAAATATGCAGAACGATCTCCTATTCCTCATCTTTCACCGTCTCTGCGACTCTGGACCCCTCTACCACAGCATGTCAGAGACTGTCAGCCATTATTAAGTTTCAAAAATAAACTAAAATTGCACTTATTCAATTCAGATTCCCTTCAATTATAAGCCTTTTCTCTGCGACAGTTTTGTAAATTACATACATACATACATACATACATACATACATACATACATACATACATACTAGTCGACCTGGTTGGCGCAGTTTGTATAGCGCTGGCCTTCTATGTCCGAGGTTGCGGGCTCGATCCCGGGCCAGGTCGATGGTATTTAAGTGTGCTTAAATGAGACAGGCTCATGTCAATAGATTTATTGGCATGTAAAAGAACTCCTGCGGGACAAAATTCCGGCCAACAAGCGACGCTGGCATAGCCTCGGCAGTTGCGAGCGTCGTTAAATAAAACGTAACATTTTTTTTTTTTACATAGATAAGGGTTCTGCCCGTGGGCAGGTCTTTCACTGCAAACTCAGCATTCTCCAATCTTACCTATTTTCTGCCTTCCTCTTAGTCTCCGCATATGATCCACGTATTTTTTCCCCCTTTTTATTCACCAACACTGAACTCTCTCGATCACCAGATGAATTTATTGTCATAGCCTTTTTATTGTGGCTTTTATTTAAATTTCGTTTATTTTATTATTTTATTACATTAAATTTTTATATTCTTCTTAAGCTTTCCCTGTTAACTATCTGTACTAATTGAGTTGGTTATGGTAGATTCCAGTCTTTAAATCTATATTTTACTTTTTTTCTATTAGCCTATGGTATTATTTCCATTTTGTACAACGTCAACTCTTGTTATGTTATTATTTTCTGTAATATGTTAGTATTCTGTTCTTTAAATGTTTGTTAAATTTCACTGCTTGTATACTTTGTGACCTGGTAGAGTGTAAAAGAAGGCCATATGGCCTTAACTCTGCCAGTAAAAATAGGCTGAGTAAATAAATAAATAAAGGTGAAGCAAAGAAGTTGGACAGTTTTCAAATGGATATATCAGAAAAATTTATTAATGCCGAAAAATCTGGCTATTTGTGCCATTTGGATGCTTGTACATACATTCAGACTATCTTGAAAATTACGTCCCTCAAATATTGTCCGCATCTCTCCATGCACTCTTCAAGTCTTTCCCTGAAATTAAGTGTCACTCTTTCCAATATTTCGCCAAAAATGTCAGCGATTTCCTGGGCAACGGCAATCTTCAAGTCATCGATTATTCGGGGCGTGTTTACGTACACTTTTGACTTCAGGTAATTCCACAGAAAATAGTCGCAAATAGTAAAGTCAGGCGAACGGGGAGGCCAGGAAATGTCGCGGCGCCGAGATATGTCTCCTGGCAACATGCTCAGCACTGTTATGGAATTTTCTGCCGTATGAATCAACCCATATCAAACGAAGAAGGTGATGTTATCTTGGTGACAGCTTTAATAAAAGGCTAATTTAAAAGACGTCGTGTCCACCGCTATGGAGTAACGGCTAGCATGTCTGACCGTGAAACAAGCGAGCCCAGGTTCAAATCCTGGTTGAGACAAGTTATCTGATTGAGATTTTTCTGGGTTTTTCCCTCAACCCACTAGGAAGAAATGCTGGGTAACTTTCTGCTCTGTACCCTGGACTTATTTCGCTGGCATTATCACTCATCTCACTCAGGACTAGATAACTATAGCAGTTGATAAAACGTCGTAAAATAATCAATTAAAAAGAAAGACGTCGTTTTTAGTTTAGCGAACATTTGGTCATCTGTTTCGTCACATTTTTTACGAAAGTCGTTGAAAAATCTTTCCTCAGAGTTGGTGTCAGATAGCGACGTCCAGGATAATGAGGTTAGCCTCAGCCAACTTTTACTCAAGTTGAAACAAGACAACAAGACCATCACTGAAGATGAGGCTCAAGAGTGGACATCTGGAGGCTGTGGTGATGCAATACGGCGACAAGAAATTTTGACTGATGAGGAAATCGTGCAAGCTGTCAACAACGAGGTGGCCGAGGATGAAGAAGACACTGATGACGTGAGCCTGACTATGAAAATGTCTGCTTCGGAAGCAATGAAAGCTTTGAATATAGTTCTTCAATGGGCTGTGGTGGAATTATGACGTTGCGGCGTATGCGAGATTGTACATTCGATCAAAAGTTGAATAAGAGTGTTAAAAAATATATAGGCTACTGACCTTTTTGGCAAATTGACAGACTATGTAGTAAGAAAGGTTTTAGCATGTTTTGTAACACATAGACGTATTGTAAATACACATAAAATAAAAGTGCTTCTTTTTTTCATCATAAATTGTTTTCTTTCGTTCAAAAAAGGCCTCAGTAATCAGAATGATTCTCTTATACGAACGACCCCTCCCACTAATTTGTTCGAATTATCAAGCCTCTACTGTAGCCTTACTTACTTAATTACAAATGGCTTTTAAGGAAACCAAAGGTTCATTGCCGCCCTCACATAAGCCCGCCATTGGTCCCTATCCTGTGCAAGATTAATCCAGTCTCTATCATCATATCCCACCTCCCTCAAATCTGTTTTAATATTATCCTCCCATATACGTCTCGGCCTCCCCAAAGGTCTTTTCTCCTCCGGTCTACCAACTAACACTCTATATGCATTTCTGGATTCGCCCATACGTGCTACATGCCCTGCCCATCTCAAACGTCTGGATTTAATGTTCCTAATTATGTCAGGTAAAGAAAACAATGTGTGCAGTTCTGCGTTGTGTAACTTTCTCCATTCTCCTGTAACTTCATCTATTAGCCACAAATATTTTTCTAAGCACCTTATTCTCAAATATCCTTAACCTCTGTTCCTCTCTCAAAGTGAGAGTCCAAGTTTCACAACCATACAGAACAACCTGGTAATATAACTGTTTTTAAATTCTTTCAGATTTTTTGTCAGCAGACTCGATGATAAAAGCTTCTCAACCGAATAATAACACGCATTCCCCACATTTATTCTGTGTTTAATTTCCTCCCGAGTGTCATTTATATTTGTTACTGTTGCGCCCAGGTATTTGAATTTTTCCACCTCTTCAAAAGATAAATTTCTAATTTTTATATATTCTCGTCACGAGACATAATCATATACTTTGTCTTTTCGGGATTTACTTCCAAATCTGTCGCTTTACTTGCTTGAAGTAAAATTTCCGCGTTTTCCCTAATCGTTTGTTGATTTTCTCCTAATATATTCACGTCATCCGCGTAGACAAAAAGCTGATATAAACCGTTCAATTCCAATATCAAATTTCGTAGAATTTAGTAGATAACCAAGAAATTTTTTCTGCTGAGCGCTCTATTTTAAAACACGCGGAAGGAGCTTTTGCTTGCAACAGGGTCATCGTATGGATAAGTCACAACAACAACAACTAGATGCAGCAGGCATGGTGCTTATGTGGCGAGGTAACGCCCGATTGACATTACGAGGACTTTCCATTGATCGGAGCTAACGTTACAGGTCAATTCAAACAGGGAAATTGAAAAGGTCAACGCGAACAAGATTCGAACATCAGACCGTCGTATGCGCAGTCTACAGCTTCATAAAGAAGCTATTAAGGCTATTAACTTTCCCTGGCACCTCTCAACATTTAAGTCTTTACCAGCTATAGCCATCACAAGAGACACAGAGAGTGAAGTTCTCTATCTGCCGAATGTGATGTAATATGAAACACGAGATATCATATCTTAAAAGTATTTATTTCAGCCACTGACTTCACAGCATATGTTTAAGGTGCTACACCTTTACATTACATATTTAAAAGACGTATGAACGTTTTCGTTGGTCTAAGCCAACATCATCAGATACGAAGTACATTTCGGCAATATCAGTGCTCTCTACATAATCTCTACAAATACAAAACATATTTAGTGGCATGCAAATGAGACATTAAAAACCAACATTGCTGTGGTATACATTGACATTCTTATATGACTGCCTTGATTGTCACTTACTTAAAATACACGTATAGTTTACAAAATATATATGATTGCAAGTCTTTGCTTAAGGATCTTATTAATAGACGGTAATTATACACAGTATTTAAAGGGTAAATGATATGTTGTTATTGAAGTGTTGTATCGGTGAAGAATTATGTTGTGTCAGTGAAGTGTGTTGTATCAGTGAAGAAGTATGTCGTGTCAGTGAAGTGTGCTGTGAAGTGAAACGTGTTGCTGTCAGTGAAGCTTTATAGTTTATAGTGGCAGTGCAAAGAATTTGAACAGTGAAATGTTTTTGAAGTGTTAGTGAAATCAGGATAGAATCAGTGAAATGTGTCGTAGTTCCAGTGCAGTGAGTGAGTTGACAGCGAAATGAGTGTAATGTTGAAAGGTACTTGTGCAGATATGAACATATACTCGTGGGTTTTAGTTCGATCTTAGTTTTAAGATACAAATTAGAATATTTCAAATATTATTTTAAGTGATCGTTTCATTTAATTTAGTATATTCCCTGTTGAAGTTATTATTATTATTATTATTATTATTATTATTATTATTATTATTATTATTATTATTATTAATTGTCCATGTATTGTGGGTCCCTATCACCACGGCATGGCGCGTCCTCAGGTTGCGGATAGAGGAGACGGCCTCAGATATGGAGGGTAGCTGCAAATATATTGAATAAGCAGTCGTGGACAGCCGATAAGGGGTGGTCCTCCAGCTTGGGGGTTGGGCGAAGGGCAACAACCCATCACCGTAAAAACAGCTTGTTACGTATCCCTATAATAAGGAACATTAAATCCAGACGTTTAAGACGGGTAGGGCATGTAGCACGTATGGGTGAATCCAGAAATGCATATAGAGTGTTAGTTGGGAGACCGGAGGGGAAAAGACCTTTAGGGAGGCCGAGACGTAGATGGGAGGATAATATTAAAATGGATTTGAGGGAGGTGGGGTATGATGATAGAGACTGGATTAATCTTGCACAGGATAGGGACCGCTGGCGGGCTTATGTGAGGGCGACAATGAACCTTCGGGTTCCTTAAAAGCCATTTGTAAGTAAGTAAGTAAGTATTATTAATTGTATTTTTAATTAATAAGTTTCTTATTGTCATTATTGAGTGTAATTAGTTACCACTGCCACCGGGTATTACCCATTGCCATACATACATACATACATACATACATACATACATACATACATACATACAACATACATACAGGTACATACATACATACATACATACATAGATAATAAAATGACATGATTTAAACGTGATAAAAATAATAAAATATAAAACTAAGATAAAAAAGTATTATGAATGTGAAGAGTTGCAAAATCAGTGATTACATTTGCCTATTTCTTTCACAATAATATATATATTTCCACCATTTAGAAACGTATGTATCATGACGTGTTTATTTGAATATTTTCAAATTTTATATGGTTTTATTATAAATGCCAATATATTGTGAAACAGAAATAGGAATATAACAAATGTAATTGTAATTTTGCAACTTCATAATACTTTTTTATCTTAGTTTTATATTTTATTATTTTTATCACGTTTAAATCATGTCATTTTATTATCTTATATGTGAAGACTTGCAATCATATATATTTTGTAATCTATACAACACAATGAAGGCAGTCATATAAGAATGTCAATGTGTATCACAACAATGTTGGTTTTTAATATGTCTCATTTGCATGCCACTAAATATGTTTTGTATATGTAGAGATTATGTAGAGAGCACTGATATTGCTGAAATGTACTTCGTATCTGATGATGTTGGCTTAGACCAACGAAAACGTTCATACGTCCTTTAAATATGTAATGTAAAGGTTCCTTAAACATATGCTGTGAAGTCAGTGACTGAAATAAATACTTTTAAGATACAATACAGACTTCGAAAATAAAATGAATTGTAAAATACGAGATATTTTTCAACTATCAGCTTGCCTGTCAACAGCTCTGTGCGCACGCGTATTCAGATTCGTTTAACTTCACTTAATTATTCCAACAAGGCTTAATTTTTGGCAAGATCGCAGGATAAAGGACTCTCAGGCTTTTCTCAAAATTATCAACTTCAACATTTTTCATTCCACTACATTCTTTCTTTCATTCAATTCCATTTCATGTCATTAAAACATAGATACCATGTTTTTATTTAATAATAAAAATTTAAGGACGCTATATCACCAGTGATCATATCCAGTCCCTTCTTCCTAAGACCAACTGATTGATAGCTCAACTCTATCCCATTCTGGCGGCCTTGACTTCTGACAATCTGAGTTAAATGTTATATTTTATTTAACGACGCTTTCAACTGCAGAGGTTATATCAGCGTCGCCGGCTGTGCCGGAATTTTGTCCCGCAGGAGTTCTTTTACATGCCAGTAAAACTACTGACATGAGCCTGTCGCATTTAAGCACACTTAAATGCCATCGACCTGGCCCGGGATTGAACCCGCAACCTTGAGCATAGAAGGTCAGCGCTATGCCAACTCGCCAACCAGGTCGATGACAATCTGGGTTTAGGACTTGCCATAGACAGGATGTTTCCGAGGTGGTGTTACAAACTTTCAGGGATGATAGCGAAGGTTACATTTAGTCTATGAATTTGAGATAAAGAACCCTGGTCCGGAAATGATTGAGTCGAAAGTTATAAGAAAAAATAGTTGTGTGGAAATGAAATTGTAATTTCGCACCACGTTCCCTCCTTCCCTTAACCTTTGGAACAGTCGTGGAAAGATGATATGGGCCGGATGTCTCGTACATGGGTACTTGCCCCGATACAATCTGTGAGCTTGTCTACTGTTCCCATTGGCTCATCCGTATTCTAAAATCAGGTCTGCTTAGTCCGCTCTCGTGTACTCCTCCATTTCACTAGGACTGATCGACTGGACACTGCAACTTGTACACATACACTGCTGTCTACAGATGTACATATCAGGACCGACCATGTCCGTTACACATTACGCTATCTGCATTGCATAACCCAAACACAGGAGATGAGAACATAGAAACCAATCAGCGGTCAGGGCGCGGAAGGATTTTATCTTATGTTTGTTGATATGTGGAGTACCCTTGTATGGAATGAAGGTTAGCTTTATTTGAATGCACGCTAAATGTTTGCATTTATGCATATTTAATAAATTGTAGTCCAAAGAGATTATTTTTTAAGAGTAAGAAACTCATCAGCAATATAAGGTAACTGAATTGTTGCAAAAACCAAAAAGCGCAACACTACATTTTAATTTGTTTAGTTTCTTTTAACGTTACATTATATCACAGGTTCTTGATACTTTTGCTTGACTGGTGCTAATTCAAACACAGAGAATTATTAGTCTATCAGTGGACATGTAGTAGAAACTTTCAAGATGACAATATTGCTCATCAATAGGGCTACGATTTTGATGAAATTACAACTTTTTTCCAGTAAGCCAGAAACATAGTTGTTTTAGTATTTATATGCTATGTGATTAACTGAGTGTTTTAAGACATATTTGTTAGGGCATTTCTTGCATCTTTTTGCCTGTTTCAACTCATAAGAGCATTTTTTGTTTTATTCGGTCATTTTTGAGGCATTCTCATGTAATTTTGGCCATAAATCTCAATTATTAATGTAAAATAATGTTTATTTCCTTGGATATTTTCTCTATATATTTTTTCCATTAATACCCATTTATTTTGTATAATATTTTAATCGTTTTTCTATTTTGTATAATATTTTAATCGTTTTAAGACATATTGTTAGGGCATTTTGTGCCTGTTTCAACTTATAAGAGCATTTTTGTTTTATTCGGTCATTTATCGGGCATTCTCATGTAATTTTGGCCATAAATCTCAATTATTAATGTAAAATAATGTTTATTTCCTTTGATATTTTCTCTATATATTTTTTCCATTAATACCCATTTATTTTGTATAATATTTTAATCGTTTTTCTATTTTGTATAATATTTTAATCGTTTTAAGACATATTGTTAGGGAATTTTTGCCAGTTTCAACTTATAAGAGCATTTTTTGTTTTATTCGGTCATTTTTGAGGCATTTTCATTTAATTTTGGCCATAAATCCCAATTATTAATGTAAAATAATGTTTATTTCCTTGGATATTTTCTCTATATATTTTTTCCATTAATACCCATTTATTTTGTATAATATTTTAATCGTTTTTCTATTTTGTATAATATTTTAATAGTTTTTCTCTACAAATATTACCATTTTAACCTAGTATACCCCATGTAATAGATCAGTCCAACCACCCCTTCAATATAGACTCCTCTATACCTGCTAGTTCCGGATAAGAGTGGCCTTGTGATGGGCTACATGGAAACTATATCAGGTAAAATAATTAATTAAAGTGTACTACTTAGAAAAAAATATGTAAAATTAAATGAACTTAAATGTTGGTACTAGAATTTAATTTAATTACTAGTCTAAATATTAAGTAGTACAAAATCTCTTTTCCTACTAAGCCAAGATGAATTTTTAGAGCATTTTAAGAACTTTTTTTTTTTTAGGTCATAAATGCATTTGTTTTTAGGACATTTTTTTCATGATTTGTAGGTCATCAAAATCCTAGCCCTACTCATCAAGAATCACGTCTGCTGTAATCTGCAGAGGACAAAGCGCATCTGTGTGAACAGGGCTTCAAACAGTTTTCCGTGCAAGAAAGAATGGAACGAACCTCAAATGTCCAAGCGTCTAGGTATCCTGAAACGACAGAGGAGAAGGCACGCCGCATTGAAGCAACGCCGTGGTATCTCAGGCTGTGTCGATTCGTGAGTAGGAGATCACGGATCGAATCCTGTTCTTAAAGAAATCCAATGATCCTCGACTCGTATTAAGAGCACCGTACCGTCAATGGACTAGGTCTGGAGGCAGTACGAGTATGTTGTATGTCGGGTGGGAGAAGAGAAGTTCAAGCGTTCAAATATAAACAGAGTGTTTTCATAAAAACTGATCTCATGACGAAGCACATCCCCAGAGTTTTTGCATTTCAGACTAGCTATTTATGAATATACTAAGACAAATAGGCCCATATCATCTTGAAAACACAGTTTCCTGGTCTCCAATCACTGAATGTGCATGTTTTATTAAAACTTTGTGATAAAATTAAAACGATATCGATAATGTATGGAGAGATGTAATACTCAATGTTACCAATCTGATAATCGTAGAAGGAAGCACATGTCGGGATAAATAAAAATATTAAAATAAATTGAAAGAAACCTGTCTCACGTCTACTACAATAAAAATTTGTCAAGGCAAAAAATCCGGAAGACATACAAGCTGGAATGAGACCGGAAGATAGCACCAAGAAGTAAAGGAGAAAGAGGAGTATAAAGAAGAGAGGGAACTAATGAGAAGAGAAAGGGGAGTAAAGAGAAGAGAGAGGGAAATAAAGAGAAGTGAAAGGGGAGTAAAGAGAAGAGAGAGGGAAATAAAGAGAGAAATAAAGAGAAAGAGTAAAAGAAAGAGAGGGAAATAAAGAAAGAAAAGGGAGTAAAGAGAAGAGAGAGGGAAATAAAGAGAAAAAGAAAAGAGAAGGGAAATAAAGAGAAGAGAAAGAGGAGTAAAGAGAAAAGAGAGGGAAATAAAGAGAAGAGAAAGGGGAGTAAAGAGAAGAGAAATAAAGAGAATGAGAAAGGGAGTAAAGAGAGAAGGGAAATAAAGAAAGAGAAAGAGGAGTAAAGAAAAAGAAAAATAAAGAGAAGAGAAAGGGGAGTAAAGAGAAAAGAGGAAATAAAAGAGAAGAGTAAAGGGAAATAAAAGAAAAAGAGGAAATAAAGAAAGAGAAGAGTAAAGAGGAAAAAAGAAGAGAGGGAGTAAAGAGAAAAGAAATAAAGAGAAATAAAGAGAAGTAAAAAAGAAAAGAGAGGGAAATAAAAGAGAAGAGATTAAAGAAAGAGAAATAAAGAGAAGAAAAGAGGAGTAAAGAGAAGGAAAATAAAAGAGAAGAGAAAGAGAGGGAAATAAAGAGAAGAGAAAGAGGAGTAAAAAGAAAAGAGAGGGAAATAAAGAGAAGAAAAGAGTAAAGAGAAAGAGTAAAGAGAAGAGAGAGGGAGAAAGAGAGAAAATAAAAGAAAGGGAGTAAAGAGAAAAAGAGAAATAAAGAGAAGAGAGAGTAAAAAGAAAGAGGAATAAGAGAGGGGGAGTAAAGAGAAGAGAGGGAGAAGTGAAAGAGAAAAAGAAAAGAGAGAGAGAAGAGAAAGAAAAAAAGAGAAGAGAAAGAGAAGTAAAAAGAAAAGACAGGGAAATAAGGAGAAGAGAAAGTGGAGTAAAGAGAAGAGAGGGAGACTGGGGAAAGGGAAGGGAGATGGGGTAAAAGAAAGAGATGAAAGAGAAGAAAAGAAAAGAGGGAGGAGGAAAGAATAATGACCGTGGAAAGGTAAGAGAAAAGGGAGGGGGAGGAAAGATGAAAGAGTTGGGGAAGAAAGAGGCGAGAGTAGGTAGGAAAAAGTAAAGAGGGAGGGGAGGAAAGAAACCAGAGAGATGGAAACAAAGAGAGAAGAGAGGGGGAAGAAAGAGACGAGAGATGGGGAGGAAAGAGACCAGTGAGGAGAGGGTAAATATAAGAGAGGGAAGGGGAAATAAGAGAGGTAGAGAGTAATAAGAGAGGGAGAGGAGGTAGGAGAAGAGAGAGGAAAGGAAAGATAAGAGAGAAAGAAGAAAGAGCAGACAAAAGAGAAAGGGAGAAAGGAGAGAAGAGAGGAGAAAATGGAGAGTAGATGAAAGAGAAGAGACAAGAAAGAGAAGAAAAGGGTGATGAAAGAAGAGGGAAAGGAGAGCAAAGAAAGAGGGAAGAGATGATAAGAGTTAAGCGAGTCAAGACGAGTGGAGAAAAGAAATGGGAAATAAAAAAACAATAGTAAAGAATATCTTTTTTCTCAAATTTATTTATACACCCTTTAATACCTGTTGTCATATCGTATGTTTAGGTTCTTTGCGTTTATCAAAAGGCCGTTTTTACTATTTTTGAGTTTCTGTTTCTATTGTATATTATTATAGATGGCTTGTGCTCATAAAGAAAAATTGTTAAGCAGAATATTGTGAATCAGAATATAACCTATTGAACTATTATTATTATTATTATTATTATTATTATTATTATTATTATTATTATTATTATTATTACAGTGAAGATAGGAAGGTTATGAAAACAAAACCATAGTAATAAAGATAAAAAGGTCCTTCGCTGTAGAATAACGGCTAACATGACTGAGCGTGAAACGAGCGGGCCCAGGTTCAAATCCTGGTTGGGATTTTTTCGGGGTTTTCCCTCAACCCATCGAGAGAAAAAATGCTGAGTATTTTCGGCGCTGGACCCTGGACTCATTTTGCTGCTATTACCTACAGTAATTTCACTAGAGGTTTTGATTTATCGAGAGAAAATCAAAACTCGAGTGGGATTTAATTGGCTATTAGACGATTACAAGAAAGTATATAAAGATTAGAATAAATAAAGTACCCTAATACCATAAAATATTAATTGACTTACTAAACTGTCTTGAAAATATATTATTGTACCATCTCATCGTTACAAATATTCCGCTAGATGGCAGTAGTGTATTATGATCGGCTGTTCTCTTGTTACCAGTTATGCCAACTATACACTCTTCATTGAACTCTATGGACGATTACTATTCAAGAAGTCTTTGTTGATTCAGTTTAATTTTTATTAAAATATTTTCATTCCACATCAATTATCAATATATATTAAACAATCTCTGATACATGACTATCCATAATCACATACAGCAGAAGCTATAACATAACCTAAATAATATAAACAAGATAAATGATAGAAACGTTTTAATTAAGGATGATGAAATAAACATGAATCATTTTAAAAGTACAATTATTATTTAAAGTACAATATTGGCAAACAAAGAAACAAATGCTAGATAGATGATAAAACCAAACAAATGCTAGGGAGGTGATAAAAACAAATGCTAGGAAGGTGATGAAATTCTAAGATAAGCAGCCATGATTGGTTGAAACACGTCGTTCCGTACCGTTTTATTGGTCAAAAGTAGTGTGACGTAGTAAAAGTCTAATGGTCAACAGTAATCTCACTAGAGGTTTTGATTTATCTAGAGAAAATCAAAACTCGAGTGGGATTCAATTGACTATTACACGATTAGAAGAAAGTATATAAAGATTAGAAGTAACAAAGTACTCCAATACAATAAAATATTAATTGGCTTACGAAAATACAACTGTCTTCAAATGTGTTATTCTACCATCTCAACATTACGCTAGATAGGAGTAGTGTTTTATGATTATGTTTTTTTGTTATCAGTTGTATCAACTATGGAATCATCATTGAACTCTGTGGAAGGTTACTAGTCAAGAAGGCTTTGTTGATTCTGTTTCATTTTTATTAAAACATTTGCATTCCGCTTCAATCATGCGGATCCCAGTAATCAACGTCTCTTGACAGATGATTTTCAATAAATCTTAGTATTAAACAATCTCTGATACGTGACTATCCATAATATCATATAGCAGAAGCTATAACAAACATAACCTAAATAATATAAACAAGTGTTAGAAAAGTTTTAATTAGAGATGATGAAATAAACAAGAAACGTTTTAATTAACGATGATGAAATAAAAAATAAACATGAATAATTTTAAAAGAAACAATTATTGAAAGCACAATTTTCAAATTTGAATGTTTTAGTGGTTAGTGGTTCAGTTGATGTTATATTGGACGTGTGCGTAAAAGAGGTGAACTCGTTGATGTACATGGTGTATCCCTCAACTTACTCAGGATTTCCGAATGGTGCTCTTCATATATATTAATTCTTGTTCTTGAATGCCAATGCGAGTCATATTTGAAAGTGCTGTGCATCGACTGGAGTGGTTTGTAATTTTCTGTTTTTTGACGTCCAGACCAGTGCAGTTTGAAATGTTGGCAAACAAAGAAACAAATGCTAGGGTAGTGATAAAAATAAACAAATGCTAGGGACGCGATAAAATTAAACAAATGCTAGGGACGCAATAAAATTGTGCGATAAGCAGCCATGATTGGTTGAAAGACGTCCTTTCGTACCGTTTTATTGGTCAAAAGTAGTGTGACGTAGTAAAAGTGTAATAGTCACCTTAATTTCACTTAAACGCTAGATAGCCATCGCAGTTGATAAAGCGTCGTGAAATAAAGCAATGAAAATATTGAGGAATCTGAACATGAAGCTAAAATAAAGGATACAAAAATTAATAAAACAATAATTAAAGATTAACTAAAAAGAAGTGTATCATGATGTTCATTAATAAGACGGTAAAAAAGAATTTGAACAAGAAAATGATAGTGATGAACAAGGAGCGGATTCCTATGTAATTAAAATTCTTTTTGCGTGTGATAAAACACAATTAACAAAGTTAATAATTCCGAACATGAAGTTTCAAGTTTAAAACCCGAATTTTGTTTCACATAAAAACACATATTCTCACAAAAAAATTTTATTTATTTTTTATTTTAGTAAATATATATTTTCAATGAGAAATCTATTATAAACATCATAAATCTTGGAGTTTTTTCGGACTTTAAATAATTTTTACAATTTTCAGAAATTTTAAATATTTTAAAACTAAATCAATTATATCATTCACAAGTACGTTATCTTTTTAAGAATTCTTGGTTGCTTCGTGTTTCTAAGCACTCTGTGGTGTATCCGTGATCCATTTTTGTAATAGTATCGCCTCAAGTTCTGAGAACTGCTAGGCAGCATATCAGTGTTATTATTAGAGAATAAATTAACATGGACAAGGAGGATAGATCTTGCAAAATATTTCTATGGTTAAGTACTCTTTGTCCTTTGTGGCAGCTCACGAATGGTGAGAAGATATATAAATTTTAAAAAATTTTATTAGAGAATAAATTAACATGGACAAGGAGGATAGATCTTGCAACACATAATTAGGAATATTTATTGTTGCTGAAGAAGATTTCATTCCACGCTTTGTTTGTGAAACACAACAGATAAGAGCTGGGTATGAACATTATTTAATTTAAACAAATCTCTCGCCTCTCGCTCATGTATATCAAGTAAGGCAATATATCTTGTTGTGATTCCCTGTTATCGGGATTCGTCAATCGATATCCTTCAAGATATACTGAAAGATGGTTATTTAAAAAACGATTTGGCTTTCCTATAAGCAAATCTAAGCTTTTCGTGTGGCACCATAAAAAACTCGAAACATCCAAAAACCTGTTGTTTGAAACAGGGAGGTGCGTGCCGTGGAAATTAAACTAGACTCGCTACCAGGTTCAGAAGCACAATTACTAAGGGACAAATTCCAGAATGTGTTTGGGAAAAACAGTGGATATAAAAAATGTGTAAAGTTGCTCAAGTATTGGAGGGTGTGCCTGTAGGTGAAATTGACGGTGTTTGTGTTTGTGACATTACTCTTTTTAAATATGCACGTCTGACGTTCTGTGATGTGGAAAGATCGTTTTCACAGTATAAGTCGTTGTTCAGAGATAATCGGCATGCATTTGTGATGGAGAATTTGGAGATGACCTTTGTTGTTCACTGCAATTCTCGGCCAACTACTAGCACTCAAATGTGGTTGGTGAGTACCTAGTAACATTTTTTTTCAAGGTAAGTAAGGTATTTTTGTCATATTTAAAGAAAAAAATATATATATTTTTTTATTTTTAGCAAATATTTTCGTACTTTTCAGCACATAAAAAATAAATATATTTGAATTTTTAGCACATAAAAATCCGCTCCCTAGTGATGAAGAATGCTGCTAATGATTAAAGAAAGAAGATTTACGATGAGAAGAAGGTGAAGAAATGATCATGAAAACGCTAGTGATGCTGATAAACGTAGAGAAATAATTCTCCATAACCGATGCATTGGTGAAACTACATGTTTGTGTTGGAAAACGCATGTAATCAAATATCTACCCCACTGGTAAACTCATTGGGGGATAATCAAGCTTGCTGTTAACCACAGATCAGTTTCCACGCACATTCCACATATTCGTGATTTCGCTTTCATTAAACGACAGCGGTTTTTAATTGTACGTTTGCCCTGCCCTAATTAAGCCACAACTGCAGGTGGTATGGTAAATATGTTTTTCAAACGCCGGTACTACAGAAGAGCGAAACCAGCAATAACACTGTATAGTACAAGAAAGTGAAATAGCCAAAAGTTATAAATACGTATCTACCATGTAAGTAAAGAACGGAACACTCATTCACTGAACAACAAGTATTTTGCTCCGACTTAAAACAATGTGTCCCTTATGGTCTGGTGTGCGCTGAATCCGAAAATGCATCTCTTTTTTTTCGTATCACGTAAGGTTTTAAGATATGCTATGATTTCACTTTTCGATAAGCGCTCTCCCAGGAAACATCTGGCGCGCGTTGGGGGTTGTAAACTAAAACAAAAGCTAATGCATTTTATGAGTTTATAACTTATTTCCAGTTTCTTATGGTTGTTGGCATGGTTTTTATACAGGGACATCATTTTATTTTTACTAAAATTTATAATATTAACCTGGCTATACTTTTGGATCGGCTGAGGACCGGAAACACCGTTTGTTCCCCCCGTCCACGACTGGAATTTGATGATACTGGCGTAAAATACAAACAAATCACTTTACTAGGTACGAGTATAGGAGGGAAGAAAAGTAGTTCATCCATTTACGTAAACTAGAAAATATCGGGATTTTAAGTTTGATAATTTTCATTAGGTTTTTGTTTAATCAAAATACAGTACAGTATTAACAATAAGTGTTTTTACTCACGAACTGAGCTGTCCATGCGAACGTATTCATTATGCAGTGTATATTATACTGTCTACAACACATTAGCGTACAATATAGAGAATGAAGTTAAATTGAAAAATAATCATAATATGGATATTTAAACACATTTTTGAAAATGGTGGTCGTTCATTTCGATACAGGCTTTACAGTTATTTTGTGCATATTATCACACTATAGACTATTGTACCTAATCCCAATTACCAGTTTCGTCCTTCGTACTAGTAACTCATGTTCAAATAATTCTGTACCTACTCTACAAAAGAGACCTTACTTACTGTAAATTCAATCTTCACTTCTGCCCGATCCGAAAAGATAAAATTACTCCGACATGCTATCTACTGTCTCTCCAAGTGGTCACGTGGCAGGGTCGTACAAAGAGGGTAAATCACATGACAGTTAATTACTTAACGAGGCCCTTTTATTTAAGTTATTTTAAACAGTTGCATAACATTACGCAGACGTCCAATTCCTAACAGAAATTAAGGGGAATTGGACGTTATCACATGCAAAGTAATGGTAAAAATAGCCTATCTTCAAGCAGTCATAGATGTAATACTATTTATCACAGCTATTTCATTTTTTTTAGTGATATATGTATACACTTTAAACTTTAAGATGAAAAAAGAATGGTTAATCTAGTGTAAATCTTACCCTTAAATTAATTTTTGAATTTAAACATATGTTTTATATAAATTCACTACATACCTGTGATTAGGTACACTCTATTCACTTATCATAGCACACATTCAATTAAAATTTTGGACACGTACTGCTAACAGATACTAAAACATACCCTACTAAAATTAATAAAATATCTGTAATATTATGGGCATAGGGCTTATACTAATCTTCAATTTTTTTAAATTTATTGACGGTGATGATTAATATAAGCCCTATGCCCATACTATTACAGATATATGAATAATTTTAGTAGGGTATGTTTTATTATCTATTAGCAGTAAGTGGTCAAATTTTCAATTCAATATGTGTTATAATAAGTGAATAGAGTGTACCTAATCACAGACATGTAGTGAATTTAAAAAAAATACTCGGCCACAATGTGCTTAATTAAAAATTAATTTAAGGATACAGATTTACTCTGCCGCCTGAGTCACCATTCTTTTTCATTTAAAGCTTAATATGTATACACACATAGCTAACAAAAATGAAAGACCACTGATAAATAGTAGACTATTATATTTATGACTGCTAGAAGATAGGCTATTTTTACCATTATTTTGCATGCGATAATGACCAACTCCCCTTAATGTTCTCAGAAAACAGCTAAGACAGCCCAGCCACTAGCCTTGACAGAGGGGCGGATAGGATAAAAGCTGGTGGTGGAAACCGGGATGCGACGCAGGCAAACGGACGACAGCACCTGTGCGAAAATGATTCAGTAATGAAAGCTCTTTCGTCACTGGAAAACGTGAACATATTTTTGGAACGTACTGTTTACTATGACCGTAAGGCTACTAGGACTGTATATGCGGTCTTGGATCTGGGTGGAGGACGGTTGAACTTCATTAGTGGAAGGGGTGGGAGTGAAGTACATTCAAAAACTCAGGTACAATAAAAATTGAAGTAAAAATAAAATGATGTCCCTGTACTTCTAATAAATAAACAGACATCGGTCCCTTCTATTCAGTAAATTTCAAAGTAGTTCAAGGTGAGGTCTACACAATGAACAAACAAGGGTGTGGTTTTCAGTATTTTAAATAAAAATTTACCAGTTTGAACGAGGGTAAATTAAAAGAGAGCATTTTCATCGGTCCATAAATTCACAAAATTATGGCTGACTCTTTGAGGAAAAACTTTCCATTACAGAAAAAATGGCATGACACGCTTTCAAAGCTGTTTGCTCAAATTTCCTTGGAAATTTTAGGGCAGACACTATATAGAACTTGTTGTGGAAACCATGTCAAGTGCGTATGAGAAAATGGGGTGTAATATGATGCATTGTAGGAGAAAACGTTACTAATAGCGACAGACTAATAGTTACCGGGGAAATCGTTAAGGCTCATTCACAATGAAATTTAAACTTAACGTAAGCGTTAACTTAAGAATATAAACGTTACGGTAAAATCAAGAAGTCATACCATCATTCACGATGGGAACATAAACATAAGAGCAAACATACTTGGTAACCATGGAAACATAACAACGACGCTATTTCCTCATATTCTGTCGTATACTTCAGCGCTCCACGATTGTGTTCTGTTTGCAAATCACGTAAGCATAAGCATGAAAGTTTGGAGTTTGCAAACTTTCATGTTAACATCTTACGGTAATCATTGTGAATGATCCCATTTGGTAGCCTGGACGCAAACTTCTGTGTTTATGTTACGGTTATGTTTAATTTTCATTGTGAATGGGCCTCTACTATGGCAGTGATTCTACGTATGAAAATATTTATAGGCCTAAGCCTATAGGGAGAGAACTATGAAGAAAAAAACTCATCTATATCAATGATGGTGTTTATATAGGCGTTGATATTGTAATGACTTAGGAAGAACGTTGAAATACCGATCATTACGCTGTGAAGGGGAAAACCGTTGAGAATTATACTTGGTACAAATTTGGGGAGTAGATTTTTTCAAAGAAGGTATTAATTTTCTTGCTGAAATACAAGGGGGGCGACTGTGATAAAATTGCGCTTGTAACATCTCAGCTGTTTCGATTAATGAATAGCTGAACATATAAAAAAACTCCAGCATGTTGGAACCGCTCGATAGGACAAGGTAGGAGTGGTTGATTCCTTCCATTTTGTAAAAAGCGGTTATGATTAAAATGGCTGGCGATGATTTTGATGGAAATCCGATAATTCGGGAGCGGAACCTCTGACGTTCTTTGGGACATATTGTTCTACCTTGCAGGGGAGAAGACCCCAGACCTTTCCGTTAAGGTACCACGCGGAGGGCGATTCAGATGTTTTTTTTTTATCTTTCACATCGGTGGGTTTTTTACAAACCTTGGACCCAGTCACTTGCCTGCATACCGTAAAAAACTATTCTATTGATTCCTCGACTTCTTTAAGTTACATCCTATGCCGATCTTCCATTGTTTTGCTTAGTTTGTTTCTCACGCTCTTTAAACGGAATCTTCGACCCCTGATAGAACGGAAGTATTGTTGCTGGTCTGTTAGGTAAGTTTCTAGCAGGAGGAGTCTGGAAATGAGTGCAAGAGGGAGCTGAATTCTTGACAATGTCTTTTTTTTTTTTTTTGTTTACATGACACTTCGTAAATATACGAGTAGAATCATTAAACAAGAATCTGAGTTCAAATCCCTCTCAATGTAAAGTGAGAGTTCTTCTGATTAAGATCGAAGACAGAAAGGCAGAAAATAGGAAGGACTGGAGGAAGCTGGGTTTGCAGTGACAGACCTGCCCTTGGGCAGAACACTATGATTGAATGAATGTATTATGAAACTTGGTATTCAAAATGATACGCGTAACAAAATTAATATTCCATGTTGAAACTTTCGTACACTACTTTTAACATTTGAATATGAATAATTGATTAAATGGCGATCTTACTCGTGTTAATTATCTAGGCATGTGCAGCTTACAACTGTTTCGGTGCTACTTTACACCATCCTCAGAGTCTTCTGTGTCTCGGCGTCATCTCAACTTCGCTGCCTGTTGTGTGGGTGCGTTCGTGTGATGATTAGTTGAGTCAAATAGTGTGTGTGTTCTGAAATTGATCTGTGTTGAGAATTTGATTAGGGTGTGTTTTAGTGTGTCTGTATATTTCGTATTGTTGTAGTGTGTACATATGCCGAACACATAACTAATGCCAACCACACATACAATAACATAAATACAGACATGGAAATCCTACACATACAACCCAAAAACCAAAAACTCAACACACTAGAACAATATGAAATATACAGACACAGTAAAACACACCCTAATCAAATTCTCAACACACAGATCAATTTCAAAACACACACACTATTTGACTCAACTCTTCATCACACGAACGCACCCACACAACAGGCAGCGAAGTTGAGATGGCGCCGAGACACAGAAGGCTCTGAGGATGGTGTCAAGTAGCAACGAAACAGCTGTAAGCCGCACATGCTTACATAATTAACACGAGTAAGATCGCCATTTAATCAATTATTTAAAAATTAATATATTTGACAAAGGATTTAATACTGTGATTATGACACGCTCTTTCACTAAGGATAATAATTATATCAAGTTCAACTTGGTGTGGAGTAGGAACATTCATCGAATAACAAAATTCGCAACGAAAAGTGGGAATAATTCTTCATGTAATAATTTCTCTCAAACTTAGAAATCTAGGATTATCCTGCTCAATTCATTTCATTATATCTTCATTTTGTGAAATGAACATTACTT
Organism: Periplaneta americana; assembly: GCA_025594305.2. Lineage (NCBI taxonomy): Eukaryota > Metazoa > Arthropoda > Insecta > Blattodea > Blattidae > Periplaneta > Periplaneta americana. The sequence continues at coordinate 18,445,230 of JAJSOF020000036.1, read as the reverse complement.
AATAAATAAGCTTAATTACGTTGTTATGAAAAAATAAATTAAATTCTAATTCAACCCATTCAGGATTTGTGTGTAAACTGTGAAAAATTAAAACAAGAAATTGTGAAACTAGCGTTGAGGTAGTTCAGAGATTTCGGAAACGAAAATCGTTGAATTTATAAGGAATTTTTTTGTGGACATGCAGTTAATTGTCATAACAAAAGTTTAAACTAACCAAACTTAACCTGGTACAGATTCGTATATTTGCAGGGTGTCTTTTTTATTTTTGTTTTATTGGGTTATTTTACGACGCTGTATCAACATCTAGGTTATTTAGCATCTGAATGAAATGAAGGTAATAATGCCAGTGAAATGAGTCCGGGGTCCAACACCGAAAGTTACCGAGCATTTGCTCATATTGGGTTGAGGGAAAACCCTGGAAAAACCTCAACCAGGTAACTTGCCCCGACCGGGATTCGAACCCGGGCCACCTGGTTTCGCGGCCAGACGCCCTGACCGTTACGCCACAGGTGGGGACTACAGGGTGTCTTAAGAAGAGTACGGAGGGAACTACCTCAGCGCTAAGAAATAAATTATTATAGAATGTTTTCCAGGTCACAAAGAATGTTCGATAAGTTCATTTGTATCACCGACTTCTATTGGCGAATGGTTCCTCTGTTTCAGTTTTATGAATATCGTATATCCTCCTTCTCTATAACAGATATATTATTATTATTATTATTATTATTATTATTATTATTATTATTATTATTATTATTATTATTAAAAATGAGAGTATAAGCGTACAATGCATCAGTTATTCATAGATTTCAAAAAGGCATATGACTCGGTTAAGAGAGAAGTTTTCTTATTCTTATTGAATTTGGTATTCCCAAGAAACTAGTTCGATCAATTAAAATGTGTCTCAGTGAAACGTACAGCAGAGTCCGTATAGGTCAGTTTCTATCTGATGCTTTTCCAATTCACTGCGGGCTGAAGCAAGGAGATGCACAATCACCTTTAATTTTTAACTTTGCTCTAGAGTATGCCATTAGGAAAGTCCAGGAAAACAGAGAGGGTTTGGAATTGAACGGGTTACAACAGCTTCTTGTCTATGCGGATGACGTGAATATGTTAGGAGAAAATCCACAAACGATTAGGGAAAATAAGTGAATTTTACTTGAAGCAAGTAAAGAAATAGGTCTGGAAGTAAATCCCGAAAAGACAAAGTATATTATTATGTCTCGTGACCAGAATATTGTACGAAATGGAAATATAAAAATTGGAGACATCCTGCGAAGAGGTGGAAAAATTCAAATATCTTGGAGCAACAGTAACAAATATCAATGACACTCGGGAGGAAATTAAACGTAAAATAAATATGGGAAATGCCTGCTATTATTCGGTTGAGAAGCTTTTATCATCTAGTCTGCTGTCAAAAAATCTGAAAGTTGGAATTTATAAAACAATTATACTACCGGTTGAACAATAATGGTTGTGAAACTTGGACTCTCACTTTGAGAGGAACATAGGTTAAGGGTGTTTGAGAATAAGGTGCTTAGGAAAATATTTGGGGCTAAGAGGGATGAAGTTACAGGAGAATGGAGAAAGTTACACAACACAGAACTGCACGCATTGTATTCTTCACCTGACATAATTAGGAACATTAAATCCAGACGTTTGAGATGGGCAGGGCATGTAGCACGTATGGGCGAATACAGAAATGCATATAGAGTGTTAGTTGGAAGGCCGGAGGGAAAAAGACTTTTGGGGAGACCGAGACGTAGATGGGAGGATAATATTAAAATGGATTTGAGGGAGGTGGGATATGATGACAGAGACTGGATTAATCTTGCTCAGAATAGGCACCAATGTCAGGCTTATGTGAGGGCGGCAATGAACCTCCGGGTTCCTTAAAAGCCAGTAAGTAAGTATTATTATTACTATTAAGTTTTATTTTATATTACTACTACTACTACTACTACTACTACTACTACTAATAATAATAATAATAATAATAATAATAATAATAACAACGCTCAAGTCAGATACGTAAGTTTCCTTCTCCGTCATTATGAAGAAGGGAATCCATGGGGTAATAACAGCTTTCTCACAGCAAAGCCAGACCCGGATGACATTTGCCTTTGAACCCAGAGAGCCAAACAAGACGAATGTGCGTCGCGGGGAAGAATGTTTGAATAAATTCCTCACGACTCGCTAGAGTTAAGCGAGGCTCAGATGTTGCGAGAGCAAAGATTATCAGATATTTTCAGCAGCAACGTCGCTCACATGTGTGTGGTAATGGAAATAGTTTCCTCTTCGCGTCAGGGGTTACCAAAACACGTACGACGAAATAGGCTGCATTATATATAAACAAGTTCTTTTTTCTATTTTCCTAAGTCAGAGGTAAACTTTTTTTATTTTCTTTTTCTTTCTTTCTTTCTTTATCTATTTATTTATTTACTAGCCGCACCCGTGCGCTCCGCTGCACCCGTTAGAAATAAATATAAAGTAATTACATAATTAAAATAGGACATTTGATCCAGGGAACATTCGTGTTTGATAGTAGGATAAATCGTTTAATATGTTACTTAATTTAAATTGCATCCAAATAATTAAAATGCGATCATTTTGGTCCAGAGACACTCATTTGGTTCAATGACAATTCCTTTAACATGTTTCTTATTTTTTATTACATGCAACCATAGTTTAATGAAGATTGACATCATTTAGATTTAATGTGTATATTTTATTTTACTTGTTATAGGTTTCCAATGAATTATGGTAATAACTTAATTTTAACCCTTGTTTTCTACGTATTCAGTAAATGGCGCTTGGCCCACTATGATTCTGAACCCTTCAAATAACTTAAATTATATTACATATTATATTATATTATATTATATTATATTATATTATATTATATCACAAGTTACTCTAATAACAATATAGCATTATGTCCATCTAGAGAAACTACATTTTCCAATGGTGAAATAATAATTAATTATACAAATCGGTTGATTTAGCTTCCGATATTACTTCATACAAACACAGAAACATTCTTTGTAGGCTATCTTTCATAGCTTTCGATTGTTGCTGTCCAAGGCCCCTTATAGACGAAGAGTCATTTGTTTTTTAATTCATTACACGGCCTTAGATGGCAGTTATTTTTATTTTAAAACTCATTTATCTCATTAAATATCAGTCCTATCAAAATGTTTCAAGGAATAAACCTTATCGCAAATTATGTTTAAAGAAACTTTTGTTATGTAACATTTTTCATAAAAATCAATAATAAGCGAGATATTTCGATTTATTTAATTCAGGCTCCCTTATAAGCCCCCTTTTAAATAATGTATTTTGAATACCATATAGCCTAAAATCTAAGTTACAACGAACTTAATTTATATTCCAATTTTCATCGAAATCCGTTCAGCCATTATCGCGTGAAAAGGTAACAAACATACAGACAGACAGACAGACAGAAATACAAACAAAAATTTCAAAAAGCGATTTTCGGTTTCAGGGTGGTTAATTATGTATGTTAGGACCAATTATTTTTGGAAAATCGAAAATTACCAGAAAAATTTCGGCTACAGATTTATTATTATCATAGATTTGATTGCTAATTTAATTATATAATTATTCATTCATTCATTCATTCATTCATTCATTCGTTCGTTCGTTTTTTACCTACGCCATACTCCTCACTATTTCTGGGGGGAAGGGGGGGAGGGAACTTGAGAATTGACCGTCACGTAAAAAGGCAACCCTGTTGCACGTTCCGCTTGTTTTCACATCGTTCTTCCCCTTTCTCTCCTATTCCCCTTCTTCTCCTTATATTTCCTTTGTTCTCATGGTATTTTTCTTCTTCTCTTTACGTTCTTCTTTTTCTCCTTGTCTTCTCCTTGTTCTCCATGTCTTTCCCTTGTTCTCCTTATCTGCCCCTTGTTTTCATACATAAAAAATAGAATCATGGATCATTGAAATAAGCAGAATATATTAAGTGAAAAAACTATTTGGATTTAGAAAAAGCTGTAATACAGGTGCTATTTTCAATTTTTTTATATTTTAGTTGATTATTTAACGACGCTGTATCAACTACTAGGTTATTTAGCATCGATTAGATTGGTGATAGCGAGATGGTATTTGGCGAGATGAGGCCGAGGATTCGCCATAGATTACCTTGCATTCACATTACGGTTGAGGAAAACCTCGGAAAAAACCCAACCAGGTAATCAGCCCAAGCGGGGATCGAACCACTGCCCGAACGCAACTTCAGACCGGCAGGCAAGCGCCTTAACCGACTGAGCCACGCCGGTGGCTTGCTATTTTCAATGTTACTCAAAAAAAAAAATATTAAGGTACCTGATCAACCTACTTGATCGACCACTTATTATTTGAGTGCCCGCTACAAGAACACAAGAGATACGGCTAGGAACCCATCTTAGCATGTGCGATACAACTTTCACACCACCAATAACAAAAGTTCTTCTGAAGCAATGTTGCTTAAAGGAATTTCACAGATTTATTACAGATGTGTTTAAGACGTTGTAGAAAATAAAAGTATTCAGTAACAGTGTCCTATTTATTCTTCTTGGAGCCAAATTTGTAACTTTTAAAAGTGTGGTTACTATCAGCGTATTCCGAATCTCACCGGTCCGGTGGCATCAATGACGTCACTTTGCAGCGAAATAAGGAACAAAACTGCTGGAAGGATCGATGGCTGTCATGGAGACTGTACAAGTTGTTGTCTGTGCTACGCTAGCAAAATTTTGCGAAATTTTCGTACTCCCATCTCGTTCAAAGAAAAGAGAGCATAAACAATTTATTTCTTGAACCGGTAGTAATAACTGGTCCGTTGACATGTTCGCTCATAAGCCATTAACATATTGTTTTACGTTGTGCTCATTATAAACAATACAGCAGAACACACCGCCATGACACAACAGTGCACGATAATTCGTCTGCTAATTCCCGCCCTATACAAGAACCAATCAGATTCACTGATGGCGGCTGATGGAGACTGCCACCACCTCTGCAAGTTGATGGCACCGGTGCGACACCGGTGGAGCATCAATGACGTCATCGGTGGAATTCGGAACACCGTGATGTCATCGGATTGCTCACCGGTGAGATTCGGAATACGCTCTATGTTGAAGTGTACAGTATGTGTGGTAGCGGATGCTTGATTTGTTATGTATGAGAGTCATAGTTATGGGATGCTTGATGTCGTCGCAATGTCTTAATTATAGTTTGATTGTGTTTCTGTGACTATTGTATATTAATGTGTGATGTATGGTACGGAAAGCTGCATATTTGTGTTATAGAGATCGGCTTTTAAGAAGTGTTACGTATGTGTGGTGTCTGATGTTTGATTTGCAATCGCGATGTCTAAATTTCGGATTGTTTATGTTTTGTTTATATTGTGTAAGCTAATTTATTTTTCTTTTCCATTTGTCTTTATGCTTATCTTTTTTTATGTAAAACTATAGTCCTAGCATACATATAGATCTACCCCCATTGGAGATACAATAATAATACTTGATAAAGGTTTTAAGTGCGTTGGTATATTTTTGGATATAAGAAAAGCTTTTGATACTGTAAGTCATCACTTATTATTAGAGAAATTAAACTGTGTTGGAATTAAAAACAATGCTTTTAATTTATTAAAATCTTTTTTAAATGATATAGTTCAAGTTACTAAAATTGATAATGAATTAAGTGAATTTATTAAAATTAAAATAGGAGTTCCGCGAGGAACAGTCCTTGGACCGATTTTATTTTTAATATATTTATGTATATTAATGACTTTTCAATGATAGACCTTAAAAAAATATGAAGGTGATTTATATTCATATGCTGATGATACAGTTTTACTTTTTAGTGGAAAAACTTGGACTGATGATTATTATAATGCAAATTGCGGCTTAAAATTAATAAAAAAATGGTTCGATTTAAATTGTCTTGTAATTAATGAAGATAAAACAAAAGATATTCCATTTTCTTTAAATAATAAAGGTAATAATCCAATGTCATTTACACTAAAAATTAAAATGCATAATCTTGACTGTTCTGATATAAACTACAATTGTTAATATTTTGCAATTCATTTTGCGTAATTTTCAGAAAAGTCTGTGAATATGTTAGAAATTTAATTTTTCAGTCGTTGACTTTACTACATTATATATTTATATAATATAGTAAAGTCAACGACTGAAAAATTAAATTTCTAACATACAATTGTTAAGCTATTAATGAAGTTAATATGGTTGAATACTTAGGTATAATTATTGTTAATAATTTAAAATGGAATAGTCATAATCATTATATTTCTAACAAATTACGTAAAACATTATATTACTTTGTTGTTCTAATAAATATTTTTTCAGCTAACGGTTTATGTACAATTTATTTAGCATTATTTCAATCTATATTTATGTATGGTATTATAGGTTGGGGTAGAACTTACAAATCCAACTTTTATCCATTAATTTTACTATAGAAAAAAGTATTAAAATTTTGTTTAAAAAAGCAGAAAGATTACCCAACTGAACTGTTTAAACATTTCAAAGTTTTCAACATTAAACAAATTTATTATTTTATTTTATTAAAATATTTTCACAGAAATCTTAATAACTTTGAAAGGTATATACATAAATATAGAACTAAAAATATGAATTCTCTGAGTTATCTGAACCTAAATGTAAAACCAATGCAGCTTTTTATCATAGCATGAGTCAAGGTCCCAGATTATTAAACAAATTTTATTATAATATTATTTTAACCACTAATCCTTTCCAAATTAATAAAATGAAATAAATAAAAAAATTGTATTGGGTTTATAGTTTGGGTTTAAAAATATTTAACATTTTTTAATCTGTAATTTATTCACTCTCAATTTTAATTTTATTTTTGTCTGTATTGGAATCCCTTCCTGAGCACGAATCTTACTCATTCAGGGGTGCGCTAGTTTATATTATATTGTATTAACTTGTATTCATTTGAAATTTACTGGCAATAAAATAAATAAATAAATAAACAAATAAATAAATAAATCTTGTTATCCCTTCGTTCTCCTTGTTATCCTCTTTTCCTCCTAGTCTCTCCCTTGTTCTCCTTATCTTCCCCTTATTCTCATGTATTCCTCTTGTTCTCCTTGTCTTTCCCTTTTCTCCTTATCTACTTCCACTTAGTGTGTAATGATTAGCCATCTGATCCAGGTTTTCAGGTTCATGGTCGGCTAAGAACAATGGATTTTAAGAGACGATAAAATCATCAGCATGCTTTGTTCCGGGAAAGTAGTAACCTTTCCCTTATCACTGATTTGCGGTACAGTAGTGGCAAAAAAACCGGACCGACCCTTGTAGCTGATTTCAGAGCCTTGTTCACTGCAGACCACGATAGACTGGTAACTAATACTATCGTGGTTCGAATCCTGTCTGGGAAGGGACCTTTTTTTTTTGTTCCTTATTCAAATTTATTCGCAATACTTTTCGATTGCAGCGATGTTTTACTACTTAATTAACTTATTATTCCCAGAACATGAATTTTACCAGAAATAGAAAAGTATTGGGAATAAATTTGAATAAGGAACATAAAAATAATGTTTCCTTCCCAGGTAGGATTCGAACCACGAAAGTCTTAGTTACCAGTCTATCGTGCTCTGGAGTGAACAAGGCTCTGAAATCAGTACAAAGGTCGGTCCGGTTTCCTTTTTTACCACTACTGTACATAAAAGAACCGATAAGAGAAGGGATCGAGGAAAAATTTCTTGGACATTTCTCACGCACATTAAATTTTGACTTGAAATAATCTCTCCCGGAGAAAGTGTTGTTGAATAAAGTACTACAACTTTACGCTTCATTTTCAAAATTATTATTATTATTATTATTATTATTATTATTATTATTATTATTATTATTATTATTATTATTATTATTATTCTGCAGCCTGGAATTCCATTACTTCAACTGATTCGGTGAAATTGGAAAATATTCAAAGAAAATATTTCCTTATGTGTTTTTCGATTTATGCCCAATTCCTCTGACTTAAATTATGAGATTACCTGTAAATATTTTAACTGCTATAGCCTTTATTCTAGATGTCGAAATCTTGATTATCAATTTTTTTGCAAAGTGATCAAGGGTGATATTGATTGTGAGTCTATCTTAAACAATATCAGTCTTCGTATTCCTACAAAGGGTTTAAGATTTAAAAAAAAAAAAAAATTATAACATAAATTCAAAATCACTTTCTCCAGTCTGTAGACGCATAAAATATACCAATTTGCATGGGCACAATTTAGATCATTTTAAGTACAGTATAGTTTCATTTTGATTATTAGTATTTACTGTTCTTGTTCTCAATTTTATTTATGTATTTTTTTTCTTGTTTTAAGATATTATTTATTTATTTTTGCACCTTTGTATCTTCTATTTGTGTATTGTGCTGAACTATAATTGACCTCTGGCTGTTGTTCAGCACACAAATATTAATAATAAATAAATAAATTATTATTACAATGGTAATAATAATCACCATCATAATCATAATACCTGTAATGCCTCACTTTGACTATTGTGAAGTTTTATATAGCGATCTAAGTGCTGAACTTTCTCAAAAACTTCAACGTGTACATAATGTCTGCGTCCGATTTATTTTCAATATCCGCCGACATGATCATATATCGGAATATTTTCTACGACTCTCCTGGCTCCGCTTGCAAGATCGACGTTTAGTACATTCTCTTTGCCTGCTATATCGAATTATACATGATTCCACACCCAACTACCTTGCCTCTCGGTTTACTCTCCTAGCTTCACATCATAATCGTAATACACGTTCACAGCACAATCTGTTGCTATCAATACCACGTCATCAGACATCTCTGTACTCAAGTTCTTTCTCAATAGCCATGGCCCGCTCATGGAATTCGATGCCGCTCGAAATCAGGGGTAGTCTTAGTCCTCAGTTGTTTAAAATTAGGTTGTTTAGAAATAGTTTAAATGCAAAGAATTAGTTTTTAGGTATAATTTTTATTTATTATTATTATTATTATTATTATTATTATTATTATTATTATTATTATTATTATTTTACACAGTCATTACTTTATTTTTCCATTAACACTTATATCTAGGTAATTGTCATTGTCTCAATGTAACACGTGCTGTGCTGATCATACTAATTCTACTATTCCTTTAGTTGTGAGATTATATTCATATGTATTAATTATTTTTTTAGTTAATACTTTATACTAGAATGTATTTTTCTGTTTTGATTATGTATTTAGTCTCTTTTTTAAAAGCCATTTGTATTATATATTTTTATTACTGTTATTTTAAAGTTAATACTGATTGTGTATATGTATTCAATCTCTCTTTTTTGTGACTTAATTATGTTTATTATTATTCTTAAGTTAATATTTGTATACCAGTTTGTATTTTTCTGTATGTGATTTTATCCTGGTTGATGGAAGAGAAGGCCTGATGGCCTTAATTATGTTTAGGGAAAATAAAACTATTATTATTATTATTATTATTATTATTATTATTATTACTATTATTACTATTATTACATGTTTGCAGAAAGGGCAGCCACAGCCATGATAGAAGTCTTCGAACTTCAACATATTAATAAACAGAAAATATTGTATATAATGAAAAACAAACGAATATAGACAAAAGTGTAACATTCCACATCATTGGGACACAATAGATCATATTATATCGTAATCTAAACAACCAGCAGCTACACAATGCACACACAACAGTGACGCCAAGGTCATTCATCAAGAACTTATCAATCTGTACGCAACATCGCAGATAAGGGACCTGTGCAATAAATATAGCACTGAACAGGTTTCAGAAACAGTGAAATACAAATATATCAGGACAATCTGATAAGTACCAGCTAACAGAGCATTTATAACGCTAGATAAAATCTACAGCGTATCTCCAACAGTATCTGAACCCAGCTGTTCAAATCTTCGGCAGAAATGCAACGGGAAAATATCAGAATATATACCACTGGTAACGGAAAGAAAACGAATTTCGAAATAGAAACAAGTTACATCCGTCTTAGTAGTCATCTCAGGCACAGTAGGCACATTTAATAAATGAGTAAATTAAATTTACCGGATACTTAACACTAAACATATTTAAGAAAATACTGGTAATGAATACCTGAGAAATAGGTGAATTTGTGAATGCATGACACAATCCTTCCTATCACTGGAACATTACATTTACGATAATAGTCTTCATCCTTTGTATTATGTTATGAAAGAACTCGTATAAATTGTATAATAAATTGCAAACACACTTTGTATTGTAAGTCATGAAATTGCTGTACATCTCGTGAAGTACTAACAACAGAATATTTTATAAACTATCGATTAAGTCTTAGTTATTGGAAACAGGAGGTAGTAGACTACTGAAATTAATCAGAACCACAATAATAATTACGATGATGATGACGACGACGACGATGATAATAATAATAATAATAATAATAATAATAATAATAATTCTTAACATGAATTTTATATAAATAATAGTTTTCCTTCATCCAAGCTTAATTTTACTTCACACCTAATAACCCACGTAATTACGTCGATCCTCTCGTTTCTCTTTCCGCCCATTCTTTATTCCTTCCTTTCTCTCCTCCTTCCTTTATTTATTTGTTCTTCCTTTCTTTCTTCCTTCCTTTCTTTCTTTTTTGTTATTTCTTCCATTCTGCCTTCCTGTCTTCCTTCCTTTCTTTGTCCTCCCGTTTTTCTTTCTTCCTTCATTTATTTATTCTTCCTTCTTCTCTTTCCTTCCTTCATTTATTTGTCCTTCCTTTCTTTTTTTCTTCCTTCTCTTTTTCCTTTCTTCCTTTCTTTGTCCTTCCTTTCTCTTTTCCTTCCTATTTATTGTCCTTCCTTTCTTTCTTCCTTTTTTGTTCTTTCTTCCATTCTTCCTTCCTTCCTTTGTCCTTGCTTCCTTTCTTCCTTCCTTTCTTCGTCCTCCCTTTTTTTCTTTCTTCCTTCATTTATTTATCCTTCCTTCTTTTCTTTCTTCCTTTCTTTCCTTCCTTCATTTATTTGTCCTTCCTTTCTTTTTTTCTTCCTTCTCTTTTTCCTTTCTTCCTTTCTTTGTCCTTCCTTTCTCTTTTCCTTCCTATTTATTGTCCTTCCTTTCTTTCTACCTTTTTTGTTCTTTCTTCCATTCTTCCTTCCTTTCTTTGTCCTTGCTTCCTTTCTTCCTTCCTTTCTTCGTCCTCCCTTTTTTTCTTTCTTCCTTCATTTATTTATCCTTTCTGTCTTCCTTCATTTATTTGTCCTTTCTTTCTTTCTTGCTTTCCATCTTCTTTTCTTCCTTCCTTTCTCTTCTTCTTTCTTCCGTCATTTATTTATCCTTTCTTTCTTTCTTTCTTCCTTCATTTGTCCTTCCTTTCTTTCTACCTTTTTTGTTTTTTCTTCCATTCTTCTTTCCTTTCTTTCTTCCTTTCTTTCTTCCTTCCTTTATTTGTCCTTTCTTCCTTTCTACCTTTTTTTGTCCTTTCTTCCATTCTTCCTTCCTTTTTCTCTTTCTTTCTCTGTCTTTGCTTCCTTTCTTTCACTTTCTTTCTTTGTCCTTCCTTTCTTTCTTTCTGCCTTCCTTTATTTGTTCTTTCTTCCTTTCTACCTTTTTTTTCTTTCTTCCATTCTTCCTTCCTTTTTCTCTTTCTTTGTCTTTGCTTCCTTTCTTTCACTTTCTTTGTCCTTTCTTTCTTTCTTTCTTCCTTCATTTATTTCTCCTTCCTCTATTTGTCCTTCCTTCCTTTCTACCTTTTTTGTTCTTTCTTCCAATCTTCCTTCCTTTCCTTGTCCTTGCTTCCTTTCTTTCTTTGTCCTTATTTTATTCATTCCTTCCATTCCTTCTTTCTTTCTTTCCTCCTTCCTTTCATTGTCCCTCTTTCTTTCTTCTTTCGTTCCCTTCTTTCTTCATCCTTTCTTTTCCTTTACTTTCTTTCTTTTTGGAGAATAAATTAATATTTTTTTTCGTGGTAGTCATTCAATATTGTAAAAATAGCCAATGTTCATAATATGTAAGAGAAAGGAAAGTGTATGTACAAAATATACTCCATAGTCCCGCCATCACTAAATCTAATTGGTCCTATTTCTCCATAACCATATTTCCGTCCTTTTCATAAGAAACAAACAAATGAACTCAAAGGTACCGTATATGGCACGATATATTACCGATTACGGATAGTGGGTGAATCTAGTCCACATGTTTGTTAAGGGACCCAATGTGAATACATTTTTATGTGGTTGAGAATCGACCAGGACATTTTGCCTAGAGCCCTTTACTAGCGACTGGGATTCTCTTACGTGCCATAACCACAACCAGATGGCGCGTGACAATGGTAATTGTTGATGAATATTTTCAATTATACAGGCCATTTTGTGTGTCAGTGAAATGCTCTGCCGATATTATTGCAATATTGGGTGGATAAAGGCAGTATTAAACCGAAAATTTAGGTGAAAACCTGTTTCGCACCCGTTTTGTCAATCTAAGTCTCGCTGTAACTTCCAGGTCTCGAGCCCTGACCCATTAGTGAGAAACTGTAAGTTATTATAGACACAGTTAGGACAGAAATATGAGACCTCGTGAATGGAAATACATCCAAGATACTGAAGTCTGTCCATGTGAAATAGTTTTAAAACCGCCACTGACGCGTACAATTCTCTTTCGGAGATGATGACCTCAGAGCGTGCTCATTTGTTTCTGAAATTGCTGTTCCATGACTCAGCGAAGGCACTAACTGGCGCCAATCGGAATGAACATGGTTCGATTCCTGAAAATTATATTTACTGATGATACATCAGTTGGAGGAGAAAATAAACTGAGATTGCACTAACGTGTTTCATCATCTCTATTCATTCATAATGACTTTAACGTTTATCATCTCCAGCTATTGTTGATGTATATATCTCGTAAACATCACGACAGGTGAAGGAATTATCTTTTTTAACTAATGTCTTTACGGAAATAACCAAAACACATTAAGAAGAAATATGTAATTTATTGAGGTTGTGTAACTATTTATTTTATTTCTGCCTACGTATTCCTTTCATGTTCTCTATTTCACAAATTCTAGATTCTTACTCATGGTGTAGATCACTTCAAAGGTTCCAGCTTCAAAAGGTTTTCGTTTGATTCATCCATCTTGATGTTAGACAGGCACTGATCTGTGGTTCCGGGTGGATTTACATATTGCACTTTAGGTACGGGCTATTCCATATGAAATCGATCAGTAAAAAACCTCGAATTTTTTTTATAATCTAATTTTTCCCTACTTATACAAGATGCTGAGGAGAGTGCATTTGCAAAAATATACTTTCGAAAGTCAAACGGTTTTCGTATTGTTGAGCGACAAATTTAGCGTATTTTAGAAAAACAAGCCTTTTCCAGCGCTCAGAACTCTGGAACCATTTACTGCAGAACATTGAACGAGAGCTCATTTCGAAGCTGACATTTGGTAGGTTATGATAAGAAGTAATCCTTATTTTTATTGTATACAGAGACACAGATAATCTGATTTTACTTTTAGGCTTTTTGCCCATTTGTAAAAATGTAAAAAAATATTGAGAAAAAACCTTGCATTATTAAGAGGGATTCGGCATTGTTTGCTTAGTGGCTCGGCAATAAGTTTCGGGGTATTAAATAAATTATTTTCACACGCCTGGACTTGAACGGCGCAACACAGCTCGCACTGGTCGAGAGATGGAGATAAGCGAGCGCTGGGCGTCATTTTACTCCTGTGTTTATGAAAACCTGTGATAAAGCTAGCCCAGCTATGCGCTACTAGACGAAACATCACGTGTTTATGTCTACTGGCCTTGCTTGCCTAGGCTATCTCCCGTCTCACAGTCAGCTGGTTAGTTCACGCGCGTACTACTTATTTTCTTTATTTGATTTTTCAATACTTTCTTATTAACGTTGCACCAGTAAAAAAATACGTGTTTATTTGTACTTTCAATGCGGAATCTAACCATATATTTTAAAAATATTTTTTCGTGGGCAAAGGTGTCTTAATTAAGAAAAATCTAAATTTCTCCATTTCCATAAAAAGTAAGAAAACCTGTTTACATGTCAATATAAACTTTAACTTTTCAGCATCAAAATAAACCATGATTTTGATCATTGGGTGAAAGGTTTCGGAGACACAACAGTTTAAAGTTGCTAATTTTATGAAAATACGATAAGTTTAAATATTTTTAATTTAAACACTATGAAGTTCTGATGTCTCAAACTTTGCACAAAGCATTTTATCATAGTTGTCTATGGGCAGAAAAAGTTTCATTGTATTTAAAAATTGCAAGGTCAATTTTCTCTATATTTCGGTCGATTTGAGATGGAATAGCCCTTACCGTCATTCCCCATAAAGTAATTTGACACATAACCTAATTTACATACAAGTATTTGGTTTATTTCACAGTTCATATTTTATATTCACATAAATATAAAACCAAAAGATCAGACAACATGATGCTTGACAGTTCCTAAATGTACAGGACCTCATTTTATTTTTACTTCAAATTTTATTGTACCTGAGTTTTTTAATGTACCGGTACTTCACTCCCACCCCGTCTACTAGTAAACTTCCAACCGTTCTCTACACAAAACCAAGCGTATACAGACAAAGTCGCCTTACGATCATGGTAAACACAAACAGTAGGCCTACTGAGTTAGTGAGTATAGTACGTTCCAGAAATATGTTCGCGTTTTCCACTGCCGAAAGAGCTTTCGACATTGAATCATATTTTCGCACAGGTACTGTCGTCCGTTTGCCTATGTCGCATCCCGGTTTGCCCCACCCGCTTCTGCTCGCCCCTCTGTAAAGGCTAGTGCCTAGGTTGTCTTAGCTCTTTTCTGAAAACATTAATTTCTGTTAGGAATTGGACGTCTACGTAATATTATAGGTACAACTGTCTAAAATAACTTAAATAAAAGGGTCTCAATTAACTGTCACGTGATTTCCATCCTTTCTACGATCCTGCGACAAAACCACTTGGACGGACAGTAGATAGCATGGACAAAGATTTAAGTTTAGATAAACAATGGTGCAAATTCTTCAATTCCAAAAGTTCTGCGAGCACTGGAACTTTCTCAGAACTCTCAAAAATATGTCAATTCTATTTATTTATCCCAAGTCACAATGGAAGTGTTGAGAGAGTATTTCCCCTAATATCTGCTCAATGGACAAAAGAACGAAATCGCATGCTAACGGAGAAAGTCAGAGGAATCATCACGGTGAAATATAATTTCAAGGACTTGTCCTGTGAACAGTTCCATAGTTATTTGTTACAAGATATAAGTTGATCCCTTCAGGCTCTTGTGCACAAAGTGGGCTCCACCGATAAGTAGGGTACAGATGTAATACTGATCCAGCAACTAGTGAGAAAACTAAGGTAAGCCATTGTTTTATCTTTAATTTTATTCATACCAATTTTTAAAAAGTCCTCGTTTTTTCAGCAATGTACTCTTATTTTAGATTCCATGTCCTTCTATCAGAGTGCTGCATTGGAGTTAAACCGCTCGCTTGACCTCGGTCGAGTGTCGCACCCTCGAGTGAGATACGATCGGTATTGATACGCTCGTAATAAATAGAAGCACAGTACAAGGTCATCTCACCGACATGTCTTATCTTGTACGGAAGGCGACAGATAAGATACACATGTTTTGCTCACACGGTAAAAATAAGGCTTTATTTTCTGCGTTTATGACAAACGTTTAATGGAACAGTCAATGGAACGTACCAAAACCGGAACATGAAGTTATAAATAAAATAGTATGAAAAACTTCGATATACAGTTATTATTGCTAATTAATAATTATTCAATATTTGATTTACCACATATATAATATGATAGGTCCATACATAGTGTTCCGAATATGTATACTGCGACAATGTAGAAACGTTTTACAAAATATTATTGATATAGCAGTAGATTAATAACAATATTAGTACAGAGATAACGTCACAGAAAATATAATAAAACGAATAATCATGCGGCACAACTGTTATAGACGCAAAGATTGATACACTAATTATTAGAGATTATTATTATTATTATTATTATTATTATTATTATTATTATTATTATTATTATTATTATTATCATTAGAAAACTTCATACAGTTCTTGCATTATCGTGATTGTGTTCTCCGTTTATAATAATTACATTTACATCCAACAACATCTATCAGGTGTGGCAAAAACAAAATCACTCCTGTGTGGGGGGGGGGGAAATTACCTACAACATTTATATTACATTTTAAAGCAAGTTTTGTAGTTGTACTATGGAGAGGTTAGTTAAACACTGCAAAGTTTTGAAATGATAAACATCTATGATGTTACTACACAGTTCATCACTGTAACAAGAACGAATGTCTAGTGCTCGACTTATACCGTTCGAGGATTTATCGCTCGTGACAATTTTACCCATCATGCATGTGCGCTACCTATCGGATTACGCTATGAACTACTTGGCGCTCGAGCGAAAACGTCCGATGCAGACCTCTGCCGCCTAAAGAATTTCTTCTCATGGTAACCCTAGTCAGAGGAAGAACAATTGTTTGTATACTTGAAGTCTGATTAGTGTAATATGTTGCTAGTCGGCGATATATGCAATGGAGGGGGAAAGGAACTGGCCACCCTGCCACATTATCTCGAAAAAATCGAAAGGGAATTGGGAGGACAAATTTAAAAGGTACGCAAAACGCGTCCTTGCAAGGGGTTGGGGGCTGTACAAAACTAAATATGTGAGCTCCAAGCCTGTTGGCCACTAGTCTCACTCCGGATTACGCTGCTCCACTGAAGGAGCTCTAGAAAATTTTGAAGGGGAAGCCGAAATTGGACTAACCTCTTAGGTACCACATACGCGAGGGGGACTGAGATTTGATCAAGTGATCACGGAACGGGGCGGGGAGGAGATGGCTGGTGTTTGTCGTTAGGATGGCAAGACGCTGTCATCTGTTGTTCGCTGACAAAAGCATGTGAAGGCCGTCGGAAGAAGCGCCGTGAAATCTAAATCTGCAATTTGAGAGGTCCCTGTCCTTTCAAATTGCGACTAATTGAGTGACCTCGTATATTTAATAGACAATATATAGGTTCTGAACTAGGGCACACGTCGTTTACAAGAAAGGGGGAATATATATGGGGAAGGGCATATAGGTCCGTGGCCCATTTCTTATAGGGCTCATCCAGACATTTGTCTTACGCCTTAGGAAAACCACGGAATACCTTAGGCAGGATGAGTTGTCTCATACATAAGAGACTAGCCAATTTGGCTATTATGTAGGAGGTGATTGTTGTCATCACATTATCTCCTGGTTTAGTTGCCTTATAAGTAGTGCCTTCTTGGTATCACTTGTGAGGTTGAGACCTGTCTTCGGACAGTTGACTAAACAATAACAACCATTATGCCTTCAGATATTTAGTTATCGATCAGGAGATGCTAAACACTGATAACTGAATAGAGATCACACGGTATGATGTTCATGCCTAACATGTGGAAACGGGAGAACCCTGAGAAAAATCTAACTGCCACCGTATTTGCCATAAGTATCGCTATGGATTTTTCAACGAAAAGCCCCAAACCTCATCTGACTGGAACCCTGACCACCAACGTGACAGATTCATGTTTTAGATCTCGCAATCACTGAAGGGAAGATGTTTTAATCGACGTAATTACTGCCACTGCAGGAAATGGGCTCTCCTGAGTGTTTCGACGTCACAGATCACTTCATATTTTCTTTGGTCTGCCTTGAGGCTGGGTCACAATAAACCGTGAACGAGAACCAGAATGAAAACGATAAGGAAAAGACGTATGTATGAAAATTTTTGATTCACAATAAACCGAGAACGCAGACGACTATGCATATCGATATATATGTCAATAGCGATATGTAAAGTCGATATTACGCATTCTGATGTTATTTGTGTATAATTGACCAATGGCGTTCTCTCATGAGTACAAGGCAGCCAACATAAACACAGGTTAACCAACTTCGAAATTTCAACTGAAACATTTTATTAGGTACGGTACTATAAACATGCCCATGAATCTTTACTACCACAACCTATTTTAAGTCTTACTTACTTACAAATGGCTTTTAAGGAACCCGAAGGTTCATTGCCGCCCTCACATAAGCCCGCCATCGGTGCCTATCCTGAGCAAGATTAAAGTCTCGATATCATATCCCACCTCCCTCAAATCCATTGTAATATTATCCTCCCATCTACGTCTCGTTATTTTTTCCCGTCGTCTCCCAACTAATTGACCAATGGCCCTACCCATCTCAAACGTTCTCTTAATTATGTCAGGTGAAGAATACAAGTTCTGCGTTGTCTTTCTCCATTCTCCTGCCAACAAATAAATTCAAACACCCTTAACCTATGGTTAACAAACTTACAATTTTCACAACCATACAGAACAACGGTAATATAACTGTTTTATAAATTCTAACTTTCAGATTTTTGGACAGCAGACTGGATATAAGAGCTTCTGCCCAATGGCATTTCTTTTTATTATTTCACATTTATATTTGTTACTGTTGCTAAGATTTTAAGTTTTCTCTTCGAAGGATAAATCTCCAATTTTATATTTCATAATAACGTAAAATAAATACAGAATAAACATTTGTAATAGAACAAAAATGAACACAACAGTAGTTATTGAATTGAAGCATGAATATGTAATATGTAATACAATCAATATAGTAATAAAATATAATTCACTTTCGATCGGTGTTCAAAGATGCAGCAATTGAAAGCCATGTATTCTCCTTCATTTTCTCACCTTTAGACGAGGCGCGCCGCTTATCGTAAACGTGAGGATTTTCCTCAACAATCAAAATTAGAATCTCATCAAATAAAACTTGCTCCATGATGCACAGCACAGAACAAAATAATGCATAGGTTATGTCACGGCCTTCTTGCTACAAAATATACGACGACAAAATAGCTTTTAGATGGCAATAGAATAAATCTAGTGGGCTGTGATCGGAAACGTGAACGCCAAAGTTGAAACTTGCCAACTCTCCGTTCCCGATCCCGGGCTCCGGCAAGCTTTTCGTTAATTGTGAATGCTCACATTTAAATGTACACATTTTAACAATTTTACCGTTTTCGTTCCGATTCTCGTTTCCGGTTTATTGTGAACCAGCCTTAACTGAATGGAGATCATACGGAATGATGTTCATGCCTAACATGTGGAAACGGGAGAACCTGAGAAAATCTAACTGCCACCTTCTTTGCCACAAGTGTCGCTATGTATTTTTCAATGGAAAGCCCCAAAACTCATCTGACTCGAACACGGATCACCAACATGAGAGATTCATGTTTTAGATCTCGCAACCATTGAAGGGAAGATGTTTTAATCGTCATCACTAGACTTCGTGGAATTGCCACGAAAATCGTAATGTTTACTACGCACGTAGTATAGACTGTAGGAGAAGGGGGCGGATGGAGTATGCCTCTGATGTAAACACTGAGCAGTGTACTGCGGTTACAATAAAACCTGTATCCTGCATTCAAGAAATATAACGAACGATCATTGAAGTGGGTAATGTCTAAACATGTAACTACAACAATTATTTTGTAGTGAGATATATTAACTCTTAAAATTTAATGTAATATACTCACATCATCCTTGAATATATGCATTGCAGATAAGAGTTACGTACATTTTGAGCGACTGCAAAGTGAACCTCCTCCGATGGTCACTCAAACAGTTTTTATATTGGGAAAATGTACGTTCAACATCACACGATGTAATAGGTGCATATTTTAAGAACGGGAAGTCACTACTTTTCAGTACACCAACTTCAGATATCTTGTCGTGACCTGATAGTATTTATAATACTAAGTTGTGAATAGGCAGAAATTTTAGCAATAATGTTTCTCAACTTACATTCACTTTTTCTGAAATTAGTGAATTGTTATTTTCGATAACGGTTTATGATACTTTATACACTATATTAAGGGCTTCTGAGAGTTGTAGTTTAGACGATTCTAACAGGGTGATGCTTTTGGACACGATTTTAAAATTAGAATCAATGAACAGAATATCTTCCAATAGCTGTTCAGAAGGCAATGATTTTACAGCTGCAACAGCGGAACTGTCTGTGCTATCCAACGTATCAATTACCTCCATTATTTTGCCGTAATGTTCTGCATAATAATTAACAGAATCCAACCACGTTTTCCAACGGGTCAAGACTGGCTGCGGGGGTAAGGGTATTCCAGGGGCAATTGTTTGGAACAGGAACACTCTCATTGTAGTATGTTGGATTGAATTCTTGTCTGCACTGAACATATGTTAAGCTTTGACTATTCCAACCACAGTAATGCAAAAACAAGTGCTTAAATAGGTATACATTAGCTGTAGCTGCTCCATCTATTTGGACCGGTCACAACTCTTAACATGAACTGCTTATACTACGAGACCGGGTGGTCGCTCACCTCCTCTATACTACCGTACATCGGCAACCTGGTTGCATGCTGCGTGTGGCAATTCAACGAAGTCTAGTCATCACTGTCAAGGCTCATTCACAACAATGAAAATTAAACATAACGTAAGCGTTAACTTAAGAATGTAAACGTTACGGTAAAATCAAGAAGTCATACCATCATTCACGATGGGAACATAAACATAACCCAGCTTATAGATAATTATACAGTATGGACACTTCGCGTATACCTTTGATGTAGTAGGACTGATTTCAATGACCTTCAAACCAGTTTGAGCGTGAGATTCTGCTTTCTCCCTGGAGTTAGCACTGACATCACACCAGCTAGCAGTCGACAAGCGGAAATATAACACATACAATTAATACATCTAGGTACATTATGCACTCAAATAAAATAAATTGGATCCATAAAATAATAAATCCGTCCCCTTTGGTCTTTGGTTTCTTCCGAGGTTTTCCACAGCCGTGGGACTGAAGCCGGATGGTCTATGACGAGTCCTTGGCATCATCTCCTTTGATTAGAATACCCCCCTTTGATTTGATTACCTGGTTGGGTTTTTCCGAGGTTTTCCCCAAACCAAAAGGCAAATGCCGGGTAATATTTTGGCGAATCCTCGGACCTCACATCATCTCACTACATCTCGCCAAAATATTGTAAAAAATTACACAAAATTGTAAAAATTGTAGAAAATTACTAAATTGTAAAACTATAAAAATTCGTAAAAATTGTAATTGTAATATTGCAAAATTTTGACTTATTCCACATCTTAAAGCTTCATTGCTCATGTAGGATCTATAGAATAAAATAAATGAATGAATTAATGAACTGTAATGTGTAGACTTTAGAGTTCCTTTATAATGAGAGTTGAGACGTTGACCCAAACAACAATTAAAATATGTAATGATTTGATAGCAGTGAAAATGGAAAAACAAAACTCATATGAGAAGTAAAACCATATACCTATATTATGTTATATACAAATATTAAACGAATTTGATACATAATTTTATAATATATTATATTATTTTATAATATAATTTATTATATCTGAAATATAAAAATTATTATTACTACTAGTTTGTCATTGAGAAATAAGGAAAAGCTGTTAACTTGAATTTATTTGAAGCAAAGCGTTACTGGATTACGCAATAAGGTAGGCGATGTTTGGATCCCGTGTCTCAACTCTATACTCAATTATTATCTTAGCGTATGCTCGATTACACTAACCTCTAGCGCTTGAAACTGGAACTAAACGCTGGCGCACAGGAAACAAAACACAGGAAAATTCGCCTCAGTGTCCATTCTTTATAATCCCTATTCGCTGGTCATACCATCATTCACGATGGGAACATAAACATAACAGCAAACATACTTGGTAACCACGAAAACATAACAACGACGCCATTTTCTCATATTCTAGCGTATACTTCAGCGCTCCACGATTGTGTTCTGTTTGCAAATCACGTAAGCATAAGCATGAAAGTTTGGAGTTTGCAAACTTTCATGTTAACGTCTTACGGTAATGGTATGTTTTATTTAACGACGCTCGCAACTGCAGAGGTTATATCAGCGTCGCCGGATGTGCCGGAATTTTGTCCCGCAGGAGTTCTTTTACATGCGAGTAAATCTACTGACATGAGCCTGTCGCATTTAAGCACATTTAAATGCCATCGACCTGGCCCGGGATCGAACCCGCAACCTTGGGCATAGAAGGCCAGCGCTATACCAACTTGCCAAACAGATCGACTCGTCTTACGGTAATGTTTATGTCAGTGTTTATGTGAATCATCGTGAATGATCCCATTTGGTAGTCTGGGCGCAAACTTCTGTGTTTATGTTACGGTTATGTTTAATTTTCATTGTGAATGGACCTTAACTGCAGAAAATAGGCTCTGCTGGGTGTTCCGACGTCAAAGTTCACTTCATAATTTCTTTGGTCTGCTTGATCTCGTCTGTCGAGAGGTTAATCTTTATAAGCAATCTTAGGCAATCTTTGGTCTGCCTCTACCATTCCTGTCGCGAGGATTATCTTCGTGAGCAATCTTAGGCAATCTCTCTTCCTCCATGTGGTGAAAACTGGATCCTCACTTGTTTCTATAGAGACATCATTTTATTTTTACTAACATTTCTAATATTAACCTGTTTATACTTTTGCATTAAAGTTTGAGAACCAAAAGACACTGTTTGCTACCCTCTTCCACGACTGGAGTTCGATGATACTAGCGTAAAATACAAGCAAATCACTTTACTAGGTATAGGAGGGAAAAAAAGTATTTCATCCATTTACGTAAACCAGGAAATATTGCGATTTTGAGTTCGATAATTTTCATTAGGTTTCTGTTTAATCGAAATACAGTACTGTATTAACAATAAGTGTTTTTACTCACGAACTGAGCTTTCCATGCGGACGTATTCATTATACAGAGTGTATTATACTGTCTACAGCACATTAAAGCGTACAATATAGAGAATGAAGTTAAATTGAAAAAAATCATAATATGATATTTAAACACATTTTGAAAATAGTGACAGTTCATTTCGTTACAGGCTTCAGTTCTTTTGTGGATATTATCGCACTATAGACTATTGTACCTAATTCCAATTACCAATTTCGTCCTTCGTACTAGTAACTCATGTTAAATAATTCTGTACCTACTCTATAAAAGAGTACCTTACGTACTGTACATTCAATCTTCACTTCTGCCCGTCGAAAAAGATAAAATTACTCAGACATGCTATCTACTGTCCGTCCAAGTGGTTTTGTCGCAGGGTGGTAGAAAGGGGGGAAATCACGTGACAGTTAATTACTTAACGAAGACCTTTTATTTAAGTTATTTTAGACAGTTGTATAATATTATGTAGACGTCCAATTCCTAACAGTAATTGAAGTTTTCAGAAAAGAGCTAAGACAGCCCAGCTACTAGACTTTACAGAGGGGCGAACAGAAGCAGGTGGGGGAAACCGGGATGCGACGTAGGCAAACGGACGACAGTACCTGTGCGAAAATATGACTCAATATTGGAAGCTTTTTCGTCACTGGAAAACGCTAACATATTTCTGGAACGTACTATACTCAGTAAGTACTGCATACGCGGCCTCGGTTCTGTGTGGAGAACGGTTGGAAGTTTACTAGTAGAGCGGATGGAAGTGAAGTACATTTCAAAACTCAGGTACAATAAAAATTGAAGTAAAAATAAAATGATGTCCCTGTATAAGCTTTAGAAATTTAATATAACCTATAAAACAGCAGATATTGTTGCGTGTTGCATCATTGATTTTGGTCGCCCCTGTTCCATGCTTATTCTGTTTCTGCGAATTTCTTTTCCGCCCCCAAAATTGCATGTCCCATTCTATACGGTCCGCAGACTGAAGTTTAAGTCGCAAGACCATCGAGCTCTCCCATAAGCAAAAAAAAAAAAAAAGCTTATCTCATTTCCCTTCATTCACTTTTCCATTTAAATTCCTCGTGAAATAAGATAGACTAAGGTTCAATGGTGAAGGCGAAACGAAATTGGTACATAATGAGCAATACAGCCATCGTAACGAGCAACACAGAGTGGGCAGAGGGGTTTCAAGGTTGTGCCTTCTCCTACCTCCAGGGGGGGGGGGTACGGTTTAATGCTCCCGCAGAGCTGTGCATACAGATTTAACAAATCGAAAGCAAACACAGAAGTCCAACACTAACATGAACGCTGCACTCTCCTCTCATGGAGCAAATTGGAGCGAATTCCGTCCGTGATGTTACGAGCTACAGTACAAAGCGTAAGAGTAAATCTGTTCATTGCTTTCCTTTTATTCCACTTACAATCATCATCATCATCATCATCATCATCATCATCATTTTGTCAACATTATCGACTTATCGACGAATGTCAACAACACCATGTTTGTTACCAATTTCTTCTTTCTTACCAACAGCAACGTCATTACTAGGTGGCGGATGTTGATGGAAATTCATCTTCTTATTTTTCACATTAGGACGATGCCTACTTTTTAACTTCGCTTTAGAATATGCCATTAGGAAAGTTCAGGATAACAGGCAGGGTTTGGAATTGAACGGGTTACATCAGCTTCTTGTCTATGCGGATGACGTGAATATGTTAGGAGAAAATACACAAACGATTAGGGAAAACACGGGAATTCTACTTGAAGCAAGTAAAGCGATCGGTTTGGAAGTAAATCCCAAAAAGACAAAGTATATGATTATGTCTCGTGACCAGAATATTGTACGAAATGGAAATATAAAAATTGGAGATTTATCCTTCGAAGGGTGGAAAAATTCAAATATCTTGGAGCAACAGTAACAAATATAAATGACACTCGGGAGGAAATTAAACGCAGAATAAATATGGGAAATGCGTGTTATTATTCGGTTGAGAAGCTTTTATCATCCACTCTGCTGTCAAAAAATCTGAGAGTTAGAATTTATAAAACAGTTTTATTACCGGTTGTTCTGTTTGGTTGTGAAACTTGTACTCTCACTCTGAGAGAGGAACATAGGTTAAGGGTGTTTGAGAATAAGGTGCTTAGGAAAATATTTGGGGCTAAGCGGGATGAAGTTACAGGAGCGCAGAACTGCATGCATTGTATTCTTCACCTGACATAATTAGGAACATTAAATCCAGACGTTTGAGATGGGCAGGGCATGTAGCACGTATGGGCGAATCCAGAAATGCATATAGAGTGTTAGTTGGAAGACCGGAGGGGAAAAAGACCTTGGGGAGGCAGAGACGTAGATGGGAGGATAATGTTAAAATGGATTTGAGGGAGGTGGGATATGATGATAGAGACTGGATTAATCTTGCTCAGGATAGGGACCGATGGCTGGCTTATGCGAGGGCGACAATGAACCTTCGGGTTCCTTAAAAGCCATTGGTAAGTAACGACGATGCCTATTAATATAAAAATCCTTTCTACGTTAATATCAACGTAAAAAGTAATTTATTTTTTGACGTTTGTTAACTAATACATCATTTTTTTTTTTTTCAGATTTTTTTTCGGTAATTTGTAATACTTCGAAGAATTTTTAGATTTGAAACGCATTTCACTTTCTTCTTTATCGATAGGTCTCTTAAATAATTTTCTAACCAAATACATCAGTAGTAATTACCTACTGAATAAGTGAATAACAGTGAAGTTTGAGTTTTATAGTTTGGAACAAACTCTAAAGTCCATCCCCTCATTCTACTGAAGGACTCACACAACGGAAGTAAAATAAAATGCTTGACAACAACTTAGTTTAAGTGAGGACTTGTACCGCTACTGTTCTTTTGTCGGTACTACTACTAGGGTGTCTCTAGAATTTATGTTTGAAAGGAGGGAAGCTTTCACCATGTCCTGGACAGGATGTTGTGTCCTCAACATGGTTCGGAAGGGATTCTACTGTAGAAGACGTAATTTTAACACAAAGATTACAAGAATGCACGCTGCACCCATAATTTGTTTTGTCATTCACACTCTCTCACCTGGAAGATCTGGTAACAAAAGTGAAGCGCGGAAGTAGGAGGAGACGGAGAATGAAGGCACTGACAAGGACCACCCCTGATTGAAACACATTGTAAACCCTCGTTAAAAACCTTAGTTTTCCCTTAAAACTTTCATTTTATTGCATGTTCTTTTCCTTCATCTTAGCTAAATTCCAGGAAGTTGCTTCCTCTCTCCGAGATTTGCAGGGCAGTCATTGAAACAAGGTGACTAATTTTTAAGAAGTTGTGGTGCGAGTACGGTGAATAATATTTAAATATCATTTTCTTTAAATTTTATGTCATTTCTTTATTAGTTTAAGGGTATTTTAATGATCATTTTAAGTAGCTCTTTAGGTCATCAACATCCACCCCCCAGTCAATACCAACAGAATCTCTTTTGTCACCAACATCTTGTCAGACTGACAACAGTTAATTCCTGTATAATTTTGGGTACACTTACTATGTTTAGTAAGACAACGTGCTCTTAATGTAAAGTCAAAAGTTATAAAGATTTGAAACCCTGATGTCCTTTTGTGCTCACCTGTCATCATTGCTCCTATGGCTTTCTTTTGTGAGAACAAAAATATGTTGAGGTTCAGAAGAGTCAGCCCAGAATATTAATCCAGTCTTTACCATCATATCCCATCTCCCTCAAATCCATTTTAATATTATCCTCCCATCTACGTCTCGGCCTCCCTAAAGGTCTTTTTCCCTCCGGTCTCCCAACTAACACTCTATATGCATTTCTGGATTCGTCCATACGTGCTACATGCCCTGTCCATCTCAAACGTCTGGATTTAATGTTCCTAATTATGTCAGGTAAAGAATACAATGCGTGCAGTTCTGCGTTGTGTAACTTTCTCCATTCTCCTGTAATGTCATCCCTCTTAGCCCCAAATATTTTCCTAAGCTCCTTATTCTCAAACACCCTTAACCTATGTTCCTCTCTCAAAGTGAGAGTCCAAGTTTCACAACCATACAGAAGAACCGGTAATATAACTGTTTTATAAATTCTAACTTTCAGATTTTTTGACAGCAGACTGGATGATAAAAGCTTCTCAACCGAATAATAACAGGCATGTCTCATATTTATTCTGTGTTTAATTTCCACCCGAGTATCATTTATATTTGTTACTGTTGCTCCAAGATATTTGAACTTCTCCACCTCTTCAAAAGATACATTTTCAATTTTTGTATTTCCATTTCATACAATATTCCCGTCACAAGACATAATCATATACTTTGTCTTTTCGGATTTACTTCCAAACCTATCTCTTTACTTGCATCCAGTAAAATTCCTGTATTTTCCCTAATCGTTTTGTGGATTTTCTCCTAACGTATTCACGTCATCCGCATTGACAAGCAGCTGATGTAACCCGTTCAATTCCAAACCCTCTCTGTTATCCTGAACTTTCCTAATGTACTCTAGAGCAGCGTTTCTCAAACTTTTTTGAAGAGGGGACCACGTTTTAAAGTCAGAACAGTTCTCGGACCACCTTACTCTTGTTCCCTTCGAAAGCAAATTTATCACTTTTGTAGCATATTTAATACCAGTGTACCCATATTTTTAAATGAAATTAATTAATTAAAATTAATTTATTTCAATTAATTTTATATTAGTATTAACTAATTAAGTTAATTTTAATAGAAGAAAATTTATTTTCGTTTTTTTTTTTAATATTTCAAGGCTGTTAGAGTTTGGATAATCTTTAAGGGTGCTATTCATAGACATTTCGCTAGCCCGCGCTACGAGCGTGCTAAACTAGCCCCGGCTATCGACTGATTACTTGTACAGGATTCATATATAACATCGCTAACACTGGTTTATGAATACGAAAAACGTTAGTTCACTGATCATCCCGCGCTAATAATGTTTATGAATATGGCCCTAACTTATTAATTAACAAAATAAATAAATGTTGGTACTCACATTAATAATTCAACAGGTTTACTTTTACTTTCACGAGTTTCACACACTCGTTTGAAAGCACTTCGTAACAAACAACGCACCAAAGTTTGGTTCACTCTCATTGCCACACCAAGTAAATCCAAGTTCCAAATAACTCTTGTTAATATTTAAAAAAGTATTTTTTCTTTGAACAGGACTAGATATTTCTTTAATGGCACTAGAATCACTGATATTAATATCTTCACACACAGCTTCTGAACTATTAGCACTGCCTAAATGAAGCGTATCATCACGTTCCTTTCTTTTCAAAGATCCGGATCGAAGCCAGTTTTCCATTATGTATAATGGGCACTATTTAACAGAGACATGGACAACTACTAGCGTGTACTACATAAGAAGGATTTCAAACAAATAACTGCTAAAAGACAAGCGACGAATCAAAAATGCACAGAATTTGTTTTAAGTTACTTGTGATTGGCTACAAAAAATATAATCAGAAAAGTATTGTAATTTTAATTTTTGGATCTGATTCTCCCGGATTTTAAAATATTTATTTATTTATTTATTTATTTATTTATTTATTCTGGTGTAGTTAAGGCCATCAGGCCTTCTCTTCCACAACACCAGGAAAATACAATAACAGAAACAAAAAGGAAAAAAAAACACTATAAACGAAGTAAAGTCACAAAAAATATACACAGGTTGCAGTCACACAAACTTTAAATGAGTGATTAAGTATAATTAATTGTATCCTAATTAACTTAAACAAGAAACTTGATTTTAATCTGGAGTAAAAAAAAAAAAAAAACACAAATCAACACTTCTATATCTAAAAAGCATTAAACAAGACAAAATTTTCCAATTTAATTTTGAATTTGATAAAGTCCGGCAAATAAGCGGAGTCTAAAATTTCTTATATCGTTATCTGGAAAAACAGAAATAAAAAGAACTAATGCAGAAACATGCCCGATTTTCAATAAGTAAATATGCAATTTTGGATGTTTTATTATTGGTGTACGACGTACAGTACGTAACCATTTCAGTGTGCAGACTGGGTGTCGGCAAAGCTATTAAGAAAATCATAAATACATGAAAAGATTCGATATTTTGGTCCTCTGTTATGAATTCGGGTGGTCCCTGGCTGGGTTACAGACGCGGGATGTGCAGGAAAAGATGGCGAGAAACGCCACGTTCATAGTGCTTTAAATCCCTCTTTTGTTGCTGAGAGTAGAGTGGGAAGTCGATAGACGAGTAGGATAATACATTTCATAAAATGTCAGTACTGGGAGAAAAACTGAAAGACGATTGCCATGTGTCATTTCCAAACTCTGAGATTTTCAGCTATAGTGTGATACGCAATTCGTTTCAATTTTATTTTTTCTTTTGTCTTTTTTGGAGGACCACAAGGGCAGACCTCGAGGACCACAGGTGGTCCGCGGACCACAGTTTGAGAAACGCTGCTCTAGAGCAAAGTTAAAAAGTAAAGGTGATAGTGCATCTCCTTGCTTTAGCCCACAGTGAATTGGAAACGCATCTGACAGAAACTGACCTATACGAACTCTGCTGTACGTTTCACTGAGACACATTTTAATTAATCGAACTACTTTAAATATAAACATTCAAATAAAATAGGCATTTTCCTAAACATCCGATATCTAATCATCAAACAAAATACATTTTTAGGTTATGTTTCTTGTGTCGTAAACTGTATACTCAAATCAATGAATTTCATGTTGCGAGACAAAATATATTTTAAGGTTGAAAGGACGACCCTATTAGCTTTTTTCGGAACTAATCTTACCAGTACGTGAACCGAACTATAAATCACGTCAATGAGGTGAAAAGACAAATAAATGAAAACATGTTTAACGAGGAAAGAGAAATACTGACCAAGCTGTGCATTAGACCCGTAACACACTTGCAGAGTTTTCGCCAGCGATGTGTTGCGAGAAAATTAAAAAATTGATAACATGGATTCAAATGGATGTCCACACAATGAAAGATATTCTCGTTCGAGGCAAAAACCTCTCGCGAGTTTCTCGCTGGAATCGGTAGCTCAGCGAATTTTCTTGACACATTTATCAAAGATGTTTGACATTTATACTCTTTATGACAATTGAATGTAGAAAAAGTGATCACAGGTGGCGATGAATTGTATTGTTTTTATTTGAAAATGAGGAAAGATGGCTGATAATTGCAGTCAGAAACTTATCGAACTTGTACGATGTCACCCGTAGGCCTATTTGTATGATACACGGGATGAAAACTATAAAAACACGAAACTTAAAGAAGAAATCTGGAGACAAATATCAGATTACCTGAAAATAAATAGGGCTATATTTTATTTTGATGAGATTTAACAGTATTAATTAAACATTTGAAATAATGTATCTATATGTCTTAACAGCTTACATAATTTTAATCAGAACATAGCAAAGAATCCTCTAACATACAATTAATGGCAAAAACTGTGGTCCATTCAAGCTGAAATAGCGCCTAAACGTTTCATCATTCAAATCGAAACGAGTGTCCAAAACTCGCCCTTATTTTCGTAAGATACAATGTGATTTTCAGATATTTCTGGCTTTAATTTTAGGCCTACTTTTTCTTTTCATTAACAAAATATGTTCATGTAACTCCATTTCCTCATCATCTGAATTCTCAGATTCAACATAGCGTTCGTACGTAATTTGTAAAGTACGACAATATACTTACAGTTTATATATTTAAGTACGACGTAAATACATAACCTATAATATTTCCCCCAACGAGTCATTACTATAATCAGATAAAATGTTTTCTGCATGAAGGCAGTGCATAGATGATCATAGCGAGATGTGATCTGTGATAGCGAGAACTCGCCAAGTGTGTGGAGGAAGGCTCTTCGCCTCTTTCTCGCAACACATTTCTAACTAGCGAAAACTCTTCAAGTGTGTTACGGGCCTTAGTTGTGTCTGAACTAAAGGAACCAGCGATGGTATTTGGACCACAGTTTACAAAGGACTGAAATAAGAGTTATGAATAGTCTCTCGTCAAGAGCGAGCCATCTCGTGGCTTTGTTATTAAGAGATGGTATTGTCTCACTCTAGCAATCAACTCACGTTCGAACAGACGCAGACGTTCCAACCAGCAGCGGGTCGTCCGGAGGCAGCAGCTGATGGCAGACTTGCAGACGGGCACACAGGAACTGGAAACTGGTTTGCAAAGGATTCAATGACGTGGTGCAAAACTACCCCCTTATAAAAACGATTCCACCCCTTTCCTCCAATCCCCCTTGATTTTTTTACAAGAGGGTTGAGGCTGTATGTGTGTGTTTTTTATCTGCAAGGGTTGGTTTGGGGATGACGTAGGACCAAGGCAAACGAGAAGCAACAACAAGCAGACATGCCCCCTCCAACCCTCGACGTCTAGGTCGCCGTGAGTGGAGTTGTGCGTTAACATGGTTACCGTCAAGTCTGAAGCCAAGCGACCAAAAGGCTGACGTGATCACAAATTTCTGAAGTTTATATGATGACTGCTGTTTGTATAGGCTTT
This sequence comes from Periplaneta americana, assembly GCA_025594305.2. Taxonomy (NCBI): domain Eukaryota; kingdom Metazoa; phylum Arthropoda; class Insecta; order Blattodea; family Blattidae; genus Periplaneta; species Periplaneta americana. The sequence continues at coordinate 18,413,832 of JAJSOF020000036.1, read as the reverse complement.
ATGGTCCCAAAACAACAAGATTGTGATATCGAAGTGTGGGCTTTCAGTTTCATATTCTGAACTATAATTACTATACGCACGACTAAAGTATGAGGACCAGAGGTCTGCATCGGACGTTTTCGCTCGAGCGCCAAGTGGTTCATAGCATAATTCGATAGGTAGCGCACATGCATGATGGGTAAAATCACAGTCTACTATATACAGTCGCGAAGCTTGAGGTGATTTTTGCAAATCTCGTGATAAAGCGCTCCAAGCGGTTAGCAACTAGAAACAATAGACTGTCCACGGTCGACTTTGGACTGAATCGTATTTCCATCGAGTGCTAGCTCGTTGCGTATTTCACATTGATGCTTGTGAAATGTTCGTTATTGGTTGTAATGAAAATGTTAATGGCTAAAATACAATAATTGGAATAATAATATTTTACTAGAGGCTTAGAAAAATTAAGCTTGTTTTAATGAAATTTATTGATCACGTTTTATTTTCAATTCTGGTGGGATTATTATTGCTTAGGCCTACTTTTTTTTCCAAAGGATATGTTTTTAATTATAGCTGTTAATTTTGTTGTTATTTTTATTTGTTACTTTATTAGAGACGTAGAAAAAGTCTGTTACAATAAAATTTATTAATCACGTTTTATTTCCAATTCTGGTGTGATTATTATTGCTTAACCTCAACTACGTAAGCCTACATTACAAGTACAGGTACACGTACATAAGTTAATCTATTAATTCATATTTCCATTATTATTGTTGTAAAGGGAAATGCAAATTAATATTTATTGGTTTCATAGTTAATTATCGCTATAATCTTGAATGAGTGAAGCGATTATAGTAAATTTCAGTTCGTTTTGCACAAACAAAAATAATATTAACCTATTTCTTGCAGGTATTTTCGTGTTTATGGTGGAATTTAATATACTTCATTAAAATAATAAATTAACTTTATGCATTTAATATTTCAATAATGGAAGGAAGGTGTTAATTTTTGCAAAAGAACACAACGAAAGTGTAACATATTTTGTCGGCTGCTAGGAGAGAGATCTGCGATGATGAGGCAATAGTAGCGATCCTAGTGGTGGGCAACTATCCATGTTTGCATTTTTACTACATATTGAGCTTCGCGACTGTATATAGTAGACTGGGGTAAAATTGTCACGGGCGATAAATCCTCGAACGATATAAGCCGAGCGTTAGATATTCGTTCTTGTTACAGTGATGAACTGTGCAGTAACATCATAGATGTATGTATGTATGTATGTATGTATGTATGTATGTATGTATGTATGTATGTGTTTATTCACACTGCAAATGGGTATATACCAGGTGGCAGTGGTAACTAATTACACTCAATAATGGCAATTAATAATAAACACAACTAATAAAAACAATAATTAATAATAATAATAATAATAATAATAATAATAATAATAATAATAATAATAATAATAGATGTTTATCATTTCAAAACTTTGCAGTGTTTAACTAACCTCTCCATAGTACAACTACAAAACTTGCTTTAAAATGTAATAAATGTTGTAGATAAATCTTTTCCCACACAGGAGTGATTTTGTTTTTCCCACATCTGATAGATGTTATTCGATGTAAATGTAATTATTATAAACGGAGAACACATTCACGATAATGCAAGAACTGTATCAAGTTTTCTAGTAATAATAATAATAATAATAATAATAATAATAATAATATCTAATAATTAGTGTATCAATCTTTGCGTCTGTAACAGTTGTGCAGCATGATTATTCGTTTTATTATATTTTCTGTGACGTTATCTCTGTACTAATATTGTTATTAATCTACTGCTATATCAATAATATTTTGTAAAACGTTTCTACATTGTCGCAGTATATAGGCGGCACGCTATGTATGGCTCTATCATATTATATATGTGGTAAATCAAATTTTGAATAATTATTAATTAGTAATAATAACTGCATATCGAAGTTTTTCATACTATTTTATTTATAACTTCATGTTCCTGTTTTGGTACGTTCCATTGACTGTTCCATTAAACGTTTGTCATAAACGCAGAAAATAAAGCCTTATTTTTACCGTGTGAGCAAAACATATGTGTATCTTATCTGTCGCCTTCCATACAAGATAAGACATGTCGGTGAGATGACCTTGTACTATGCTTCTATTTATTACGAGCGTATCACGACCGATGTATCTCATTCGAGGGTGCGACACTCGACCGAGTTCAAGCGAGCGATTTAACTCCAATGCAGCACTCTGATGAAAACTGTCTGTCCACATCAGCTGTGACCAAAACTCGAGCTGCAGTGATTACATGCGACAGATAGCCTATGAAGTAAGAAGACGGAGGAAAGGTACTTGGCATGAAAACTACAACCAGTGGCGGTTCCTGTACTAACATCTTGATCAATCCCACGGATAAAAATCTCAAGCTTTCCTGTATCAGTAATGTCACTGCTGTCATCAAGAGCCAGTGAACAATATACTATTTTTCTTGCTTGTTTTTTAAACTTCTTCTTGAATAAGTATAAGCAGGATTTTTTTATTTTTCTCTCGATACTTGGTCGAGAAATTCGTAGTTTTTTCAAAATTAAAAACTTCTAATGGACAAGTTATTTAAGCTATTTTAAGCTATTGAAAAATTTTGTTCTTTTAAAAGGCTTTAGAGCACGAGATATTTCAAACCCCATTAGATAGCTGACTTCCTTACATTTATTTATGTCATCTTTCTCTTCCTGGCTATGATTTAAGAAATGTCAATTCCTGGCGTTTAACAGTTCATTGGCTCAAAATATTGAATCAGTTTTTCTACAATATCATTATTAAATGAATAATTAATAAATCGTTACCCTCATCTAAAGATTAAGAAGATTAAAATTGAGATAAAACCTAATAATTATATCCTTCTAAGGATAAGATCTAAAAATATCAATATTCATGCACGTACAGAAGAATTATATAAACACATACTTAGTAGTCAGTAATAATAATAATGATAATAATAATAATAATAATAATAATAATAATAGTAATAATAATAATAATAATAATAATAATAATAATAATAATACATTTTCAGCGTGGCAATTAATGTTTCTATATACTCTTAATTGAACCGTTGAGCAATCTAAACGTGTTACATTTTGTCCGACAGAACAACAAAAAGGTTCTCCTTCTCATTCTTTACGAAACCACCTCTTACTGCTTGCAGAAACAGAGTTTGTAGAGCGACATGATACCGCCACTGCTTGCCTTCAGTACGTGAATGAAACACATAGCAATGTACAGGAAACTCCTCGTACCCGTTTGAATGTCTGTGATTACACGATGTAATCACGACACCCGCTTTGGTCACCGCTGACCTAGAGAAAATCAAAACTCGAGTGGGATTTAATTGACTATTACACGATTAGAAGAAAGTATTCTAAAATTAGAAGAAGTAGAGTACTCTAATACAATAAAATATTAATTGACTTACTGATATTCTATTTCACTAATGTTAGCTTCATCAAAACGTTTGAACGGAGCCGCTATTTTCAGTCGACTGTCTAGGCCGTAAACAAATGATGATCGCAAAGCATGTTTTATAGTACTGTAAAGAATTTGCAGTTTGAAATGTTGGCAAACAAAGAAACAAATGCTAGGGTAGTGATAAAAACAAACAAATGCTAGGGAAACGATAAAATTGTGCGGTAAGCAGCCATGATTGGTTGAAAGACGTCCTTTCGTACCGTTTTATTGGTCAAAAGTAGTATGACGTAGTAAAAGTGTAATAGTCAACAGTAACCTCACTAGGGGTTTTGATTTATCTAGAGAAAATCAAAACTCGAGTGGGATTTGATTGACTATTACACGATTAGAAGAAAGTATATAAAGATTAGAAGCAACAAAGTACTCCAATACAATAAAATATTAATAGACTTACGAAAATACAACTGTCTTCAGATGTATTATTGTACCATTACGCTAGATGGCAATTGTGCCAACTATGGAATCTTCATTGAACTCTGTAGACGGTTACTAGTTAAGAAGGCTGTGTTGATTCAGTTTAGTTTTTATTAAAACATTTGCATTCCACTTCAATCATCCGAATACCAGTAATCAACGTCACTTGACAGATGATTTTTAATAAATCTTAGTATTAAATAATCTCTGATACGTGACTATCCATAATATCATATAGCAGAAGCTATAACATAACCTAAATAATATAAACATATGTTAGAAAAGTTTTAATTAGGGATGTTGAAATAAACAAGAAATGTTTTAATTAATGATGATGAAATAAAAAATAAATATGAATAATTTTAAAAGAAACAATTATTGAAAGTACAATTTTCAAATTTGAGTGTTTTAGTGGTTGGTGGTTCAGTTGATGTTATATTGGATGTGTGCGTGAAAGAAGTGAACTCGTTGATGTACATGGTGTATCCCTGAACTTATTCAGGATTTCCGAATGGTGCTCTTCATATATGACCAGTGATGTTTATTAATTCTTGTTCTTGAGTGCCAATGCGAGTCATATTTGAAAGTGCTGTGCATCGACTGGAGTGGTTTGTAATTTTCTGTTTTTTGACGTTCAGACCAGTGCAGTTTGAAATGTTGGTAAACAAAGAAGCAAATGCTAGGGTAGTGATACAAATAAACAAATTCTAGGGACGCGATAAAAATGCGCGATAAGCAGCCATGATTGGTTGAAAGACGTCCTTTCGTACCGTTTTATTGGTCGAAAGTAGTGTGACGTAGTAAAAGTGTAATAGTTATGATAATATAATTATTAATATACGACACTGTGAATCGTCTACAAGTAGAAAATTGTCTTCACGCGTAGTTTTCATACGTACCATATCTCGAGGAGCTTCATGCACCTTATTTTATAAAACTGGAAGCACTGGAAATGTTTTTCTAGCATTATAAATATTACGTATAATGCACGATAGATCATTATTCTGTTGTAAAACCGTCGGTGTCGTCGGTAGACACAGCACTGCGTGAAAGTTTCCCAGATACGCGGAAAAAGTTTCCACTGCTTTACGTTAATAATCCTGCCACTACATTATCTCGTTTTTGTTTCTGTAAAATTTGATGTTCTGAACTTACGTTTGCGCTCACCATATTCAAGTTTTGAATAGAAAGATAAATTTTGTAATTGTCTATCAATGACATATTAGTATAACAACCTTGCTGATTGCATATAACCGGTATTCTAGACACATTTTTTGCTTACAGCTGGCACGTTCACTAGATACTACACAGATTTAGACTAGGCTGTTGTGCTTGGTTTATATGAGGAACACTCACTGATCACAATCTGGGAATTGTGCGTATGTAGTACTGAATTCTGTTTAAAAGAGGGCAGCACATTCGAAGAAACTTTACAGACCTATAGGTATTTTTAAAAGTCGTGCATCATGATTATGAAGAGGGCAGCACATACGAACAATATCAATCAAGAACTCTGAATAGTGTGACAACACATACAAAAAAATAGAATATCGGACGAAGTTACAATACACATTACAGTCATTGGCTTTAGGATCAGTTTACAAGTGTAATTACCTAATGGGTTACACACAAATTCCACAATTTGGGACATCTGGCCGAAATCTACGGCTGATCACTAGGATCCAGAATACAAAGCAGAGGTTAAATTAAAAATACAATATGATTGCGGAGAGAATATGGAACAATGATAAATTTAAAAGTAAAGTACAATTTGATTTCGGAGAAACATGAGATGAAAATACATTGAAGAGTAATGAAATGAAGTAAAAAAAATACATAGTATTATACAAGTAATTGTGTAAAATGGATAATGAATCTCTCAATACCATTAAAATTAAAAATACAATATGATTGCGGAGAGAATACGGAACAATGATAAATTTAAAAGTAAAGTACAATTTGATTTCGGAGAAACATGAGATGAAAATACATTGAAGAGTAATGAAATGAAGTAAAAAAAATACACAGTATTATACAAGTGATTGTGTAAAATGGATAATGAATCTCTCAATACCATTAAAATTAAAAATACAATATGATTGCGGAGAGAATATGGAACAATAATAAATTTAAAAGTAAAGTACAATTTGATTTCGGAGAAACATGAGATGAAAATACATTGAAGAGTAATGAAATGAAGTAAAAAAAATACATAGTATTATACAAGTAATTGTGTAAAATGGATAATGAATCTCTCAATACCATTAAAATTAAAAATGCAATATGATTGAGGAGAGAATACGGAACAATGATAAATTTAAAAGTAAAGTACAATTTGATTTCGGAGAAACATGAGATGAAAATACATTGAAGAGTAATGAAATGAAGTAAAAAAAATACATAGTATTATACAAGTGATTGTGTAAAATGGATAATGAATCTCTCAATACCATTAAAATTAAAAATGCAATATGATTGCGGAGAGAATACGGAACAATGATAAATTTAAAAGTAAAGTACAATTTGATTTCGGAGAAACATGAGATGAAAATACATTGAAGAGTAATGAAATGAAGTAAAAAAAATACACAGTATTATACAAGTGATTGTGTAAAATGGATAATGAATCTCTCAATACCATTAAAATTAAAAATACAATATGATTGCGGAGAGAATATGGAACAATGATAAATTTAAAAGTAAAGTACAATTTGATTTCGGAGAAACATGAGATGAAAATACATTGAAGAGTAATGAAATGAAGTAAAAAAAAAATACATAGTATTATACAAGTGATTGTGTAAAATGGATAATGAATCTCTCAATACCATTAAAATTAAAAATGCAATATGATTGAGGAGAGAATACGGAACAATGATAAATTTAAAAGTAAAGTACAATTTGATTTCGGAGAAACATGAGATGAAAATACATTGAAGAGTAATGAAATGAAGTAAAAAAAATACACAGTATTATACAAGTGATTGTGTAAAATGGATAATGAATCTCTCAATACCATTAAAATTAAAAATGCAATATGATTGAGGAGAGAATACGGAACAATGATAAATTTAAAAGTAAAGTACAATTTGATTTCGGAGAAACATGAGATGAAAATACATTGAAGAGTAATGAAATGAAGTAAAAAAATACATAGTATTATACAAGTAATTGTGTAAAATGGATAATGAATATCTCAATACCATTAGACAAATTTTGTTAATGTCCTCATTAGAAAATTTAAGAGAAAGGAGAATGGTTTTGGTTAACTTAAATTAAGTTCCCCTAGCGCCAAAAAGAAGTCCTTTCACTTCCCATGTATTAATATTCATTTTGTATCTCTCACTGGTGAGGAATACATGGGTTGTAAATAGAATTCTTTTCATCGTTAACGTTATTGGCTTGTTGTTAATCCTTCTGAAAACGGACATTGGGGTCAAGAATGAGGTTTCTTTGATTCCGGCGATCAACTTATCTGCTGCATAACGACTTTACATCCCCGATCTGATCTACGTTTGCATCAATCAGTTCATCTACCTACTTATCTATCCACCAGGTTATCCATGCTGTCCATCCATCAAACCCATTCTTCCGTCAATCCATCCATCCATCATTCCACCCATCTATTAATCTATGCAACAATGTGCCAATCTACCTACCTACACATCCATCTGTACACTCGTTTATCTATTTATCTATTTATCCATCCATAAATCCATCTACATGTCCATCCATCCACTCATCCACCAGCCTAACAATCCATCTACAGGGACATCATTTTATTTTTACTTCGATTTTTATTGTTCCTCAGTTTCTTAATGTACTTCACTCCCACCCCTTCTACTAATAAAGTTCAACCGTCCTGCACACAGATCCAAGACCGCATATACAGTCATAGTACCCTTACGATCATAGTAAACAGTACATTCCAAAAATATGTTCGCGTTTTCCAGTGACGAAAGAGCTTTCAATATTGAATCATTTTCGCACAGGTACTGTCGTCCATTTGCCTGCGTCGTGTCCCGGTTTCCCCCACCAGCTTTTATTCGCCAGCTAGTGGCTGGGCTGTCGTCTTAGCTCTTTTGTGAGAACATTAATTTCTGTTAGGAATTGGACGTCTACGTAATATTATACAGCTGTTTAAAACAACTTAAATAAAAGGGCCTTGTTAAGTAATTAACTGTCACGTGATTTCCTCCCTTTCTACAACCCTACGACATAACCACTTGGACGGACAGTAGATAGTATGTCTGAGTAATTTTATCTTTTTGGATCGGGCAGAAATGAAGATTGAATTTGCAGTACGTAAGGTACTCTTTTATAGAACAGGTATAGAATTATTTCAACATCAGTTACTAGTTACAAGGACGAAACTGGTAATTGGGATTAGGTACAATAGTATATAGTGCGATAATATGCACATTACAACTGAAGCCTGTATCGAAATGAACGGCCACTATTTTCAAAAATGTGTTTAAATACCCATATTATATTTATTTTTCAATTTAACTTCATTCTCTATAGTGTACGCTAATGTGCTGTAGACAGTATAATATACACTGCATAATGAATACGTCCACATGGACAGCTCAGTTCGTGAGTAAAAACACTTATTGTTAATACTGTACTGTATTTTGATTAAACAAAAACCTAATGAAAATGATCAAACTCCAAATCGCGATATTTCCTAGTTTATGTAAATGGAAGAACTACTTTTCTTCCCTCCTATACCTAGCAAAGTATTTGTTTGTATATTACGCCAGTATCATCGAACTCCGGTCGTGGAAGGGAATAGGAAACGGTGTTGATCCAAAGGTATAGCCAGGTTAATATTAAAAATGTTGGTAAAAATAAAATGATGTCCCTGTACAAAGGTCTATCCACCAACCCAAGAAGTTGTTTATCAGTACGTGCAGGCACTTAAATTTATTTCCTTTTGTGTAGGAAATAACATAACTTAAATGTTTTCATTTCCAAATATTTGTAATTTGAAGAAATCGACATAAGATGAAGGAAAAATGATTATCGGACCAAAGGGGAAGAAACTAAAACACTCAAGATAAATTTTTACCAACATGAGGTCTTCTGTGTCGCGATTGGAACTTCGGTCCGTTTAGAACAGTGGTTCCCAAACTTTTTGAAGGTGTGATCCATTTTTGAACAAAACTTCTGTATGCGACTCCCCCCCCTCCCCCAGTTCGTGAGTAAAAACACTTATTGTTAATACAGTGCTGTATTTTGATTAAAGAAAAACCTAATGAAAATTATCAAACTCAAAATCGGGATATTTCCTACTTTACATAAATGTATGAACTACTTCTTCCCTCCTATACCTAGTAAAGTGATTTGTTTGTCCATTTTTGAATCTTGCGTACACCACTTTTAACACTTGAATATAATTAATTGATGAACTAGTGGACTTACTCGTGTTAAATATGTAATATTCGTCCGGCTTACAGCTGTTTCAGTGCATCACGCACCATCATCAGAGCCTACTAGATCGCGGCGTCATCTCGAACCTCTCTGCCTGTTAGGAGGGTGTGTTTTATTGTTGGAATGTGTTGGATTGTGGAGTCGAATAGTGTGTGTGTACTGAAATTGATCTGTGTTGAGGATTTGATCAGGGTGTCTTTTAGTGTGATTACATATTTCGTATTGTTCTAGTGTGTTGAGTTTTTGGTTCTTGGGTTGTGTGTGTAGGATTTCCATGTCCGTATTTATGTTATTGCATGTATGGTTGGCATTGTTATGTGATCGGCGTATGTAGATGTGTTGTGTCCTCTGGTTATAGCTTTAATGTGTTCTTTGTAGCGAGTTTGGAATGATCTGCCTGTCTGTCCTATGTAGAACTTGTCGCAACTATTACATGTGAGTTTGTATACACCTGTGTGGCCGTATTTATTTGTTTGTGTTTTTTGTGTGTTGAGATGTCTTTGTAGTGTGTTTTCTGTTCTGTATGCTATGTTGTATTTCTGTTTCCTGAATGAAGATGCGATCTTATGTGTGTTTTTGTTTTCATATGTTAGTGTGATGTATTTCTTGCGTTCTTGTGTTTGTGTTGTGTTTTGTGTATTTATGTGTTTGTTAAGTTTTTGTTTTGTCTTCCTTATGATGTTGTCTATTATGTTTGGATTGTAACCGTTTTCTTGTGCTATGTATTTGATTGTGTTCACTTCTTCATTGTAGTGTTGTTGGCTCATGGGTATGTTGAGTAATCTGTGTACCATTGTCCTGAATGCAGCATGTTTGTGTTGTGTGGGGTGGTTAGATGCGTTGTGTATGTGTGTGTGTGGTGGTGGTTGGTTTTCTGTATATTTTGAAGGTGTGTTTGTTGTCGATTTTTGTTATGGTGATGTCTAGGAAATTTATGGAGTTGTTGTTTTCAAGTTCTAGTGTGTATTGAAGTTTTGGGTATAATTTGTTTATGTAATGGTGTAGTTTGTGTATTTGTCTTTTGTTTCCTTTGTATAATATGAGTATGTCGTCTACGTATCTGTGCCAGTATATTATGTTGTCTGCATATTTGTTGTGTTCATTGTTGAGTATGTATGTTTGTTCTATGTTGTGTAAAAATATCGCTACTAGTATGCTAGATATGGGTGATCCCATTGGCAATCCTTCTGTTTTGGTGTAGTATTTGTTGTTGTGTGTGAAATAGTTTTGCTTTGTTATGATGTCTGTGATTTCGATGATTTCTTCCAAAGGTATGTATGTATTTATTTACACTGCAAGTGGGCAAGCACCAGGTGGCAGTGGTATATACAATATTAACAATACACAATAAAATGATAACCAATACACAATAAAATTTACAATACGCAATACAATTTTACAACACATATACAATTTTACACACAATACAATAATAATACACAATACAATTTAACACAATAATAATAAAACATAAAATAAAATACCTAATTTTACAATACAACCTACATAATTATGTATAGGTCCTACATAAGTTTCAATAGTCTTTCACTTTACTTTCATCTCATTCCCTGTAGTGGCACTATGACGCATTTCACTGACACTTTAGCACACATTTCACTGACACTCTGTAACTCATTTCACTGACACTATAGAACACATTTCATTGACGCTATAAATTATCACTGATCGGAACTGTTCACTGCACTGTAAAACCATAACTTCACTGACTCACCTCGCTTCACTGATACAACAGTTCAAATAAGTTAAATAATTACACCCTTATGCATACTTATAAACAGAACTACATTTAAACTAAACATTTCTAGTCTAAGGCCCTCTTACACGCTAGTTTTAAATAATTTACAATTCAAACCAGGAAGTATAGCCAGGTTAATATTAGAAATGTTAGTAAAAATAAAATGATGTCCCTGTATATGATCTAGGGTAAATCAAAGAGGTAAGGTCAATTTCTATTTTGCCTATTTAAGGTGTTTCTTACTAATTCAATAATAAATGTTTTTTTTTGTAATTTTAAAGCAATATTTCTTGTTTATTTCAATTTTCTAATTAATTGTAATGTAATGTGTATGAAATTTATATATTTGAAACAATGACTAACTTTATTAACAATGGTAAATAAAAGTAATTTATTTCGCTGCTTAATCTGCTAATAATCGTGCTTTAATACTATTGGTGTAATATGAATAATGACCGACAATCCACAGTTACAAATATAATATTGTCATGCCTTCACGACACCAATAATCAGCTTTATAATTTTAAATATTAAGCTCGTTCTCATAGAAGTTGTCACGTAGTATTTTCAATTGCTTGCTTTCATATTTTCAAATCTTACCGTTACAATTTTGTGCTACACGTGTTTATTATTGTAGGAGAAAGAAATTTGAGTGAGGAACAGTCAGTTATTATCGGGTGACAGACGATATAAGATCGGTTAGCTAGAATGCCTAAATTCAGTAAACCATTGAAAAGTAAACTTCATGCTTATGTTTGTGAATTTGGTGCCCACTTATTTTCAACCGATGGGACAGTTTTGTTATGTAAGGTTTATGAAAAAGCAGTTAATCACGAAAAAAAAAAAGTATTTTATGCTCGACCATGCCGAAATATAGTAATTATACACCTGGTAGTAGCCCTTTAATGAACCTCATTAAAGTACACCTATTCATTAAAGTTCAGGTTTTCCACAAATCAGAAAACAATATGAAAGCGCAAGTATCGATTATTCTCGGATATGCAATCGAAAGACAACTAGCGAAACGTCACGGAAGCTGGAAATCCAATACTGTCGCAGAAGGTTATGTTCTGTTACTATAATAATTAGCGTTAATTGTAAATAATATTCAAATAAATTCAATTTGTCATCTCGTTTTTCAATGTCTAAATCAATTTCCAGGTCATATCAAGATTAATGTTCATTTTACTCTCTAGATTATATCAAGGTCAATGACATTTGTTCCTCGGAAAAAATCAATACTTTCGCGTCTGCGCACATCTCACAATTTACGAGGTGCACAAGGTCACTTCCGCTCCCCAGTCAGATAAGAATAATATGAATACTTATGAATAATTTCAAGTTAGAAATATGGTCGAGCATAAAAAGTCGTATGAAACTTGCCTATAATGGTAATTAAGACGGTCGTATGAAAATTATGAAACTCGCTTGCGCTCGTTTCATAAACATACTCGCGTCCTAATTACTACCATTATAGGCTCGTTGCATAATGTACTATTATCAGTCAACATGTGTCAAATACGAAGTAAAAATGTCAGTTATGTTAATACAATTTAAATTTGTGCGATATCGTGCGTATTTGCTTGGTTTCCGCACAAAAGCAATCCGCGGAAAGTCTAAAATTCCACATTCAGTATTCCCAACCTAACACACATAACAATTTCCCTCTTCTTACCGCTGAAGTGACATATTGTTTTTACTGCTTTAGGCTTTTAACATATTATTTTTAGAGACGTTCAATATAGTAATAATTATAAATTGGAAACTTACCACTGCAATTTCACCTAAATTGCACCGTTAATTATTGTTTTTAAATATTTGCAAAAATTAAGTAAACTCTACAACTCCACTAATGTTACTGCATTCGTGATGTAAGTAACATTAAGGAAGCCGTGAAAAAATCAACATGATTCCAGACTCATCCAAGACTGGGAGAAAAAAAAGATAGACTATATCACGGCCTGCTGGAGTATAGTAAACATAGGAAACATTTTAAAGGAACAATGTTGAAGATAGATATTTTTGTTTTGCAAATTTGCCGTCATTGAACAGAAACCAAGATGGAGATTTCATTGCAACTAATTAGAAATTCCTCTTTCAGGTATGTAATAAACGATCTTCGCACAAAATAATGTACGATACACGAGCGGTATGTTTTTTTTTTTTTTCAATTCTCGGAAATTAAAAAAGCTCAACTACGTTTCGCTTTTTCAAACTTTTTCTCGAACATAAAAACTTCAACATACCGCTCTTGTAACGCATATTACTATTATTGCTAAAATATATTATGCCTTTTTCAAAATTTATTGTGTCTTTTTTTACGTTTTATTGTCTTTTTTGCCTGCCCATTTTAACTGTTATAAATGGCTAAATATCCGGGCTCTACTAATAATTGTAAGTACGGCTAGTCTAGCCATTATGTTTCTATGAAGAAGCACAGCCGTAATATTTGTCTTTAAAACATCCCTCTCATAGCTCGGCCTGATATTCTGCACAGTAGCGGCAATCAATGGTCCGGGGTGGGGGTCGGCAGATATCCCGAGCTTGCAGACGTAGCAAACTTACAGACTATGCAGCAGGCAGGCATCTGTGGGATTAGAAGGATGATCATTCACAACAACGGAGGCAGACAGACAAAACTGTTTAATCCTCGTATGATGGCTCTGTGGCAACCATTCTCCTTCCCTCTCCTCTCCTCTCCCAATCCCCCAAAGTAAAGAATTTTTTTACACATCCAGTTTAACGTTCCTAGACATCCCCACGGTAGCCTGTAAATACTTGTACAATAAGGCTTATCAGGGATTACTTTCTTTTTTTGGCGAGCAAACATCAATAACATTTCTACAAATTCTCATTTTTGCGGTCATATTGGTGCAAGTACAATGTTATGCTTTCCTTGAAAATATTCAGTGGACTTAGTTGCTTATAAAGGTATCAATCTATGTACTAACGCTGTACTTTTTCTTGTAACAAAGACCAAAAATGAATTTCACAAAGATGACGCATACTTTCTCAAACGTTTCAAGAGTTTCACACCGTAACAATTCAGTTTCTCTATCTTGTTGCAAATTATATTAGACCTACTGAAGACATACATAAATGTAATAGTTTATTACGAACTCATATAAGGGGATAAACTTTCGTATTCTTGGTTCTACACCAAAGGCATTCATTGTAATTCCAAAATTAAGATGGTTATTATCATTTACAGTATAATTTACGGTAAAGTATGTGTATGTAGCTAATATTGTACACATTTACATAATATATATATATATTATTATTATTATTATTATTATTATTATTAATATTAATAATAGACAAAGTATATGACTATGTCTCGTGACGAGAATATTGTACGAAATGGAAATATAAAAATTGGAAACTTATCTTTTGAAGAGGTGGAGAAGTTCAAATATCTTGGAGCAACAGTAACAAATATAAATGATACTCGGGAAGAAATTAAACACAGAATAAATATGGGAAATGCGTGTTATTATTCAGTTGAGAAGCTTCTATCATCCAGTCTGCTGTCAAAAGAACTTAAAGTTAGAATTTATGAAACAGTTATATTAAAGGTTGTTCTTTATGGTTGTGAAACTTGGACTCTCATTTTGAGAGAGGAACATAGGTTAAGGATGTTTGAGAATAAGGTGCTTAGGAAAATATTTGGGGCTAAGAGGGATGAAGTTACAGGAGAATGGAGAAAGTTACATAACACAGAACTGCACGCATTGTATTCTTCACATGACATAATTAGGAACATTAAATCCAGACGTTTCAGATGGGCAGGGCATGTACCAAGTATGGGCGAATCCAGAAATGCATATAGAGAGTTAGTTGGGAGGCCGGAGGGAAAAAGACCTTTAGGGAGGCCGAGACGTAGATGGGAAGATAATATTAAAATGGATTTGAGGGAGGTGGGATATGATGATAGAGAATGGATTAATCTTGCTCAGGATAGGGACCAATGGCGGGCTTGTGTGAAGGCGGCAATGAACCTCCGGGTTCCTTAAAAGCCAGTAAGTAAGTAAGTAAGTTAGTAAGTATTATTATTATTAGTATAATTATTATTATTATATTATTATATTTCACTACGCTACAGTACACTACACTATTTTACACTATACTGGCCGCTCGTATTGGTCTACAGCAGGGGTGACCAAAACTCGATCTGCAGTGATTACATGCGACAGACAGCCTATGAAGTAAGGAGACGGAGGAAAGGTACTTGGCATGAAAACTACAACCAGTGGTGGTTCCTGTACTAACATCTTGATCAATCCCGCGGATAAAAATCTCAAGATTTGCTGTATCAGTAATGTCACTGCTGTCATCAAGAGCCAGCGAATAATATACGATTTATCTCCCTTCTTTTTTTAACCTTCCTCTTGAATATAATCAGGAATTTTCTAAATTCTTCTTTCGATACTTGGGTCGAGAAATTCGTAGTTTTTCAAAATAAAAACTTATAATGGACAAGTTATTTAAGCTATTTTAATCATTACTCTTTTGAGAAATTCTGTTCTGTTAAAAGGCTATAGAGCACGAGGTATTTCAAACCCCATTAGATAGCTGACTTCCATACATTTATTTAGCCTATCTCATCTCTCTCTTCCTAGCTATGATTTAAGACATGACAATTTCTGGTGTTTAACAGTTCGTTGGCACATAATATTGAATCAGTTTTTCTACAATATTATTATTAAATGAATAACTAATAAATAGTTACCCTCACCTAAAGATTAAGAAGATTAAAATTGGGATAAAACCTAATAATTTTATCCTTCTATTGAGAAAATCTAAAAAATATCAATATTTATGCACGTGCAGAAGAATTATAGAAACACATACTTAGTGATAAATAATAATAATACATTATTCAGCGTGGCAATTTAATGTTTCTATATACTCCTAATTGAACCATTGAGCAAAGTAATTAATTAATAATTTTATTTAATCTGACAGGATTAAGGCCATAAGGCCTTCTCTTCCATCCTACCAGATAGCACATATAAATTCAAAAAAAATACAAACACTGATGAAAATGATACAAATTAAGTTAAAGCCCTATAGAGGGTCAACAGAGTCAAAAGTACATTATAGTGCTCTCATCGAGCTAATACAACGAAAAGAAAGAAAACAGAGATAGCAATGATGATATTGATAACTGACAATAATAATAATAATAATAATAATAATAATAATAATAATAATAATAATAATAGCAATAATAATAATACTAATAATAATAATAATAATAGCAATAATAATAATACTAATAATTATAATAATAATAATAATAATAATAATAATAATAATAATAATAATAAATACATTACATATTAATTTTCAATTTTACAACAGCATAGTTACAATATTTACTATATGTCATGGGTTAAGGTGAAGTTGCGCAACCTGACATGTGTTCAACAAACAATTCCACGAACTAGAATGTGATTTTTTAATTTAGATTTGAATTTTGATATTATCCGACAGTCTCTGACGTGGTCAGGGAGAGAATTCCAGAGGCGTGGAATAGATATGCTGAAAGATGATGAGTAGAAGGATGTTCTGTGCAGAGGAATAGAGAGAAGGTACATGTTCCGGGTTCGAGGTAGTGAAAGGTAAACAAAACGAGATGCTAGGTAAGAGGGTGTGGAGGTGTGGATGATTTTAAATAGTAATAAGAGAGAGTTGAAGAATCTTCTTTCTTTAAGTGGACTCCAAGACAACAATTCTAGTGACGGTGTTACATGATCGAATTTTCTAATGTTACAAACGAAACGAACGCAGATATTGTGAACACGCTGTAGTCTATGGGCAAGATCAGTATTTAGATTCGTGAATAAAGAATCGCAATAATCGAAGTGGGGCATCACTAAAGTTTGGATCAGGTTCTTTTTAAGGCTGAGAGGTAAAACATTGGTTAAGTGTTTGAGGGAATGAATTATGGAAAAAGTTTTCTTACATATGTAGGTCACATGACTTTGAAAATTTAAATTTGAATCTAAATATACCCCTAAATTTTTTACTGTCTTACTATATGTAATTGTAGTATTATTTATTTTTGTATTTGATACAGTGGCTAGATCTATTTTGTTTGATGCTCGTTGGTGGCCCATTATTATAGCTTGTGATTTGTCTGGGTTTAGTCTGAGTCCAAATTTTTGCGCCCATTGAGCTACAGATGTTAGATCTTCATTAATTCTGGTCACAGAGTCATTGGTTGTACAAGTTCGGGAATGAATGTAAAGTTGTAAGTCGTCAGCGTATAGGTGGTGTTTTGAATATTTTAAGATCTTTGTTATGTCGTTTATATAAAGCGTAAAAAGTAATGGCCCAAGAACCGAGCCCTGAGGGATTCCGGCCTTGACGGTACGCCAATTGGAAGAATGACCACCGGCTGATATACATTGTTGGCGTTCGCGAAGGTAGGAATCGAACCAAGCAACGGCACTGTTAGAAAGATTGTAGTTTTTTAGTTTGCATAAAAGGAGATCCGTGTCAACTGTGTCGAAAGCTTTGCTGAAGTCTAGTAATGTCAGTAGTGTTAATTCTCCTCTGTCGCTGGCTTCTCGAGTGTCTTCAATCACTTTTAAAAGGGCAGTAGTAGTATTATGTCCTGCACGGAAACCAGATTGGTAGTCGTCAAGTAAGCAATGCTCATTGAGGTAGTCAGTCAGTTGCTTATGTACTACGCGCTCCAGTGTTTTTGACAGAGCTGGTAAGATGCTAATTGGTCTGTAGTCGTTTGGGGATTCAGGAATTTTATTTTTCGGGATAGGTCTAATGAGAGCTTGTTTCCAAAGTCGAGGATATGTAGAGGTTATGAGTGAGGCGTTAAAAATGTGGGTCAAGGTTGGTAGTATTACGTCAATAATTTTCTGGAGCAGTTTTATTCCAATCCGATCTGATCCTTCAGCTTTGGTCGAAATACGCTTTATTGCCTTCTTTACGTCATCATTTACAGAAAGTGAAACTTTTCCTCTCTGGTAGGGTAATACTGTTTAGTTCGTCAATTGTATGTTGTTTTGTTGTTTCGTTCACGCCCGTTGTTTGTGTCAAAACAAAGTGGTCATTCAGTTCGTCCACTGTGAATGGTGTCCCGTCTACCTGAGTCTTGCTGCGCCCTAAGCCTATTGTTCGTAAGTTCTTCCACAGGTCGGCTGAATCTGAGTTCGGTGTTATAAGTTCATGGAAAAACCTCAGTTTTGCATTTCTTATTGCCTGAGTCGTTTTGTTTCTTAACTGTCTATAATGTTGAAGATTTACGTCAGTTTATCAAGTCTGTACTTACGATGTGCCACGTCTCTAGAAGTCAAGTAAACATATTACAAAAAAGTTCTTCTTCTCATTCTTTACGAAACCACCTCTTACTGCTTGTAGAGACAGAGTTTGTAGAGCGACATGATACCGCCACTGCTTGCCTCAGTACGTGAATGAAACACACACCAATGTACAGGAAACTCCTCGTACCCGTTTGAATGTCTGTGATTATTCGATGTAATCACGACACCCGCTTTGGTCACCGTTGGTCTAGAGGTAAAGCGCTCTCCTCTAGACCCAAAGGTTGTGGGCTCAAACTCGACGGGGGTTGATGGATTTTCAGGAAGCAAAAATCCGGAGCGAAAGATCTCCAAACCTAAATTATTAGAGCCTCTGGATCAAATTTCTCCTCTCTCGCGTCCCAGTAATAGCTTACTTCCATACTAGATAACGTTTAAGGCGATGAGCTTACCACTTGTACCTCTTCCCCTGTCGGCAAATACGTATGTGTAATTAAATTCCTTGTAGAAACTGAAATCTCCATCAGGAGGTAACCTACCTATGTTCCGCCATCGAAAGGACGGATTAAATACTTTACTACACTACACTAGGCCTATATATTGTCAGTTTAAAAGAAACATACATTAAGTAAAAAATATTACTTCTGAGAAAAAGGAGTAACAAATGTACATTAGGTATGTATATAAAGCTTAGAATAATTGGAAAACGAAATACAATTACAGAGGAAGAACTTAGTAATAATATTTTGAGGGTTCAGTTTTTTCAACAGCTTTCAAACGTCTTTTCTTCAAAAGTAATATTCTTTACTTAATGTGTTTGGTTGTAAACCGACGATATTATATTATATTATATATATATATATATATTAAAATGTTCAGCAATACAGGATACGTAAAACAATTTACAAATTTGTAAACCTTCGCCATTACTTGCCTACTCATGTATTACGTTTGGTTTATTTGGCTATAGTTGAATCTGTTATCCAATATGGTATAACTGGATGGGGAGGCATTACAAAAACTGCTCTTTTCCTCTAATTATGTTGCAAAAACGTATAATCAAAATTTGTTTGAAAAGGCGACTGGATTATCCAACAAATTTGATCCATTCCGAATTGAATGTTTTTAGAATTGACCAAATTTATAAATACTCTTTAATGAAATTCTATCATAAAAATAGAATGAAATTTGTAGCTCAGGCACATGATCATAACACAAGACGAAATGAAATTCTTAAATTAGTTGAACCTAAATGTTTCACATCTGCTGCTTTACTACACAGTACAAATTATGGTCCACGTCTATATAATTCGATAATAAAATTTCATCCAGAATTGACTACTTTAAGCAATGAAATTTTCAGATCCAGAATTAAAAAATTTATATGACAGACTTCCCTGTATATATATTATGTACCATGTATTGTAAAACAAAATTATTTCTATCCTAAGTGTATTTTTCTATTTTATCTTGGTTACTATATCAACATGACCTGCACTAATTATACTACTAATAATAATTTAATATTAATCCATCAATCTCAACATCGTCTCTTTTTTCACTCAGTTATTACTAGTATTATTATTTACTAATTTTATTATAATCTTTATGTGAGCTTTTTTATTACGTATTTTGTCTACAAAGTATGTATATCTATGTAACGGAACTGTCCCCGAACACGAGCTTTGCTCTTTCGGGGTATTTTAATGTAACGTTTTTATGTATATGTTATTATTAAATAAAATCTAAATCTAAAAAAAAAAAAAATCTAAAATCTATCTGCGGTTAGATCTGTGCCTGGCAGAAGTTTCTACACAATCCGTTGTCGCAATATTTTTTTTAATGTAGCAGAAAGACAGTGTTTTACACGTACCAATTTTCATTATTGTACAAGATACAGTAATGGAGGAAAAAATGTTGAATATTTCCAAAAATTTTACTGCTGTAAGCTGTACCTAAACCAATAAATACTTCGCAACGTTATAAATAATTTTAGGCGCTTCACTTTTCAAAAGCTTCCCGCGCACATTTGGTTCCCCTTCCATTATAATTACAATCTGTTTTAACTATACACAATACGTCGAAGTGGAATATTAATAATTGACTGAATAGTGAAAGATTGGACGCAGACACGAGTGCTGTTCCGAATAGTTTAGACCAGCGGTGGCGAAAATGTAATCGTGCCCGAGCCACTGTGTAACCTGCAACGTGCATAGCACCTATGGAGGGAGGAGGACACCCGAAGGGGAAGTGAAGCAACTGTCTGACTTATTAACGGATTTTCAATTTCCTTACGTCAAGCACTTAAATATACTTTTATAGAATATAAGGTTACAAACTAATGTTTAGTATGTGTAACGAAGAAAGAAATGAACAATAAATGAACAATATCACAACCTAAAATTAACTGTCTTCAGAATGTCTCTGCGACAGAGTTTCAAAATCAAGAATTATGTCACTTACTGCCAGTCGTAGTTGATCACGAAGGTATTTGTCTGCCAGTCGTGATCTAAATTTGGTTTTTACTATTTTAATTGTTGAAAATAATTTTTCACAAACGTAAGTTGTTGCGAACATGGCTTCAACAGAGCAAGCGAAAGAACGAAGCTTGGGATATTTATTTTTTGGAAAAGATTTGAAAGTTCAACATTTGTCAAGTCCTTACATCTAGCTTTCATTTGACATCACATAGTAAATCAGTGAGTTCAAATTGAAGAGCTAACCGCATTATTCGTACATCTGCTGAAAAAAGGATCGACGTACACAGATGATGATCATGATATTGATGATAACAGCAACAATAACCCTTAACCTTTTGATGTTTCATCAGTAACATGTAGTATAATGCCGTTTTATGTTATACAACCGTTTTCCTCGTAATACTTGTGAACAAATCATACATTTAATATTCTCATCATATTGACAGCAAAAAAATGCGTCCTTCCATCCTACTTGGAACATTCGTACATGGTTTCGAGAGAGATATGCCACTCGCAGGTCAGAGACAAATACAGGGACATCATTTTATTTTTACTAACATTTTCAATATTAACTTGCCTATACCTCTGGATCAACGCCGTTTGCTACCCCGTTCCACGACTGAACTTCGATTATACTGGCGTAATATACAAACAAATCACTTTACTAGATATAGGAGGGTAGAAAAGTAGTTCATCCATTTACGTAAACTAGGAAATATTGCGCTTTTGAGTTTGATAATTTTCATTAGGTTTTTGTTTAATCAAAATACAGCACAGTATTAACAATAAATGATTTTACTCACGAACTGAGCTGTCCATGTGGACGTATTAATTATGTAGTGTATACTATACTGTCTACAGCACATTAGCGTACAATATACAGAATGAAGTTCAATTGAAAAATAATCATAATATGGATATTTAAACACATTTTTTAAAATGGTGGCCGTTCATTTCGATACAGGTTTCAGTTCTATTGTGCATATTATCGCACTATAGACTATTGTACCTAATCCCAATTACTAGTTTCATTCTTCGTACTAGTAAATCATGTTGAAATAATTCCGTACCTACTCTATAAAAGGGTACTTTAGGTACTGTAGATTCAATCTTCACTTCTGCCCGATCCGAAAAGATAAAATTACTCAGACTTACTATCTACTCTCCGTCCAAGTGGTTATGTCGTAGGGTCGTAGAAAGGGAGGAAATCACGTGACAGTTAATTACTTAACAAGGCCCTTTTATTTAAGTTATTTTAAACAGTTGTATAATATTACGTAGACGTCCAATTCTTAACAGAAATTAATATTCTGAGAAAGGAGCTATGACAGCCCAGCCACTAGCTGGCGAATAAAAGCTGGTGGGGGAAACCGGGATAAGACGTAAGCAAATGGACGACAGTACCTGTGCGAAAATGATTCAATATTGAAAGCTCTTTCGTCACTGGAAAACGTGAACATATTTTTGGAACGCACTGTACCGTAAGGCTACTATGACTGTATATGCAGTCTTGGATCTCTGTGGAAGACGGTTGAACTTCATTAGTAGAAGGGGTGGGAGTGAAGTACATTCAAAAACTCAGGTACAATAAAAATTGAAGTAAAAATAAAATGATGTCCCTGTACAAATGGAACGGAGTTTGACTCCAGTGAATGAGAGGGTGGGGATTGGCAGAGGTTAGAAGCAAGCGAAATGCACAGCTATCACTGCGAGCCACAATGTCTCGCGAGTCACGTTCTCGCCACGGCTGGTTTAGACCATACTCGCTGCGAGTCGTCGATCAGGGAGCGCATCTACAACACAACAGATCCCCCACGAACGCACTCTGGTTTGTGGCGCAGGTTTTAATGTCAGTGGTCAGGCTATAGGTCACCATCGCAGTTGATAAGGCTTCGTAAAATAAACGAATTAAAATCAACACTGAATATTTCAAGGTCATAATGTTGAAGACAGCAATGTGAAGTCGCTTCTTCCAAGTTAACTCTTCTGCTTTGTTTATGGACATAAGGTCTCTAAACGTATGAAGGATTTCTTAAATTTGGTCCAATCAGTAGTTTATGAATGCTATCGTCCTCATGAATCAAAGTTAAAAGTCCAACCTGAATCCAGAACTGGATATGCTGTTTGATAACAAAGTTAGGTTCCAACCGAGAAAGAAATGGAGTTACCAAAGTTTTGCTATTGAATTCGGCTTTGTCTTTAAACCGTCTAACTTCAAGACGACGACGAAGAATGTGAAGAAATTGACACAGTGATAATATATGGAAAAATAACTTTTTAAAAGTTTCCGTCTTAAAGCTCAGAGGTTACAAACGTTTCAAAACGGAACTTGTTTTATTGGACGTATGATTCTGTTTAGCATGTTAAGAGAAGACTTCTAGCAGCAGGCAGATCCAGTCTACTGAGCTGTACGAGCAAGCATTTCTACGATTATTTCGATTTTTATGTTGTCTCATTTCACAATTACTGTAAAATACAAAGGAAATAAAGGATGAAGCAATGGAAATGTGTGATTTTGAAACATTACCAATCAAGGTATTGATCGTTTAAATAAATCACTTTTAGTTTAAAGTACGTAGTGGCGAAGACGTTTACAATGACTTTACACTTTTACTACGTCATACTACTTTTGACCAATAAAACGGTACGAAAGGACGTATTTCAACCAATCATGGCTGCTTATCGCACAATTTTATCGCGTCCCTAGCATTTGTTTAATTTTATCACGTCCCTAGTTTGTTTAATTTTATCGCATCCCTAGCATTTGTTTCTTTGTTTGCCAACATTTGAAACTGCGCTGGTCTGGACGTCAAAAAGAAATATATATAAAATTACAAACCACTCCAGTTGATGCTCAGCAGTTTCAAATATGACTCGCATTGGCATTCAAGAACAAGAATTAATAAAAATCACTGATCATACCATGCATCTTCTGAAATCCGATTTACAAATAAATGAAGAGCACCATTCGGAAATCCTGAATAAGTTGAATACACCATGTAGGCCTAAATCAACGAGTTCCACTTCTATTACGCACACGTCCAATATAACATCAATTGAACCACCAACCACATTCAAATTTTAAAATTGTACATTCAATAATTATTCCTTTTAAAATTATTCATTCGGAAATTCTGAATAAGTTGAATACACCATGTAGGCCTAAATTAACGAGTTCCACTTCTATTACGCACACGTCCAATATAACATCAATTGAACCACCAACCACATTCAAATTTGAAAATTGTACATTCAATAATTATTCCTTTTAAAATTATTCATGTTTATTTTTTATGTCATCGTCGTTAATTAAAACTTTTCTAACACTTGTGTATATTAGTTAGGTTATGTTATAGCTTCTGCTATGAGATATTATGGATAATCACGTGTCAGAGATTGTTTAATATTAAGATTTACTGAAAATCATCTGTCAAGTGACATTTATTACTGGACTTCGGATAATTGAAGTGGAATGAAACTGTCTTAATAAAAATGAAACTGAATCAACAAAGCCTTCTTGACTAGTAACATTGCCATCGTGTATAGATCTCGACGAGAAGGCATTGTTCACTACTGCCATCTAGCATGCATCTAGCGTAATATTTGTAATGTAGAGATGGTATAAAAAAACATTTGAAGACAGTTGTATTTTCGTAAGTCAATTAATATTTTATTGTATTGGAGTACTTCGTAACTTCTAATCTTTATATACTATCTTCTAATCGTGTAACAGTCAATTAAATCCCACTCGAGTTTTGATTTTCTCTAGATAAATCTACTGGGTATAGGAGGGAAGAAAAGTAGTTCATCCATTTACGTAAACTATGAAATATCGCGATTTTGATTTCGATAATTTTCATTAGGTTTTTGTTTAATCAAAATACAGTACTGTATTAAGAATAAGTGTTTTTACTCACGAACTGAGTTATCCATGCGAACATATTCATTATGTAGTGTATATTATACTGTCTACAGCACATTAGCGTACAATATAGAGAAAGAAATTAAATTGAAAAATAATCAATATAGAGAAAGAAATTAAATTGAAAAATAATCATAATATTAATATTTAAACACATTTTTGAAAATGGCTTCATTTCGACACAGGCTTCTTTTTTGTGCATATTATCGCACTATAGACTATTGCATCTAATTCCAATTGCCAGTTTTGTCCTTCGTACTAGTAACTCATGTTGAAATAATTATGTACCTAGTCCATAAAAGAGTACCTTACGTACTGTAAATTCAATCTTCACTTCTCCCCGACTCGCACAGATAAAATTACTCAGACATGCTATCTACTGTCCGTCCAAGTGGTTATGCCGCAGGATCGTAGAGAGGGGGGAAATCACGTGACAGTTAATTACTTAACGAGGCCCTTTTATTTAAGTTATTTTAAACAGTTGTATAATATTACGTAAACGTCCAATTCCTAACAGCCCAGCTTTTACAGAGGGGCGAACAGGAGCAGGTGGGGGAAATCGGGATGCGACGTAGGCAACGGACAGTACCTGTGCGAAAATATGATTCAATATTGAAAGCTCTTTCGACACTGGAAAACGCGAACATATTTCTGGAACATACTATACTCACTAACTCAGTACTGCATACGCGGTCTTGGTTCTGTGTGGAGGACGGTTGTAAGTTTACTAGTAGAGGGGTGGGAGTGAAGTACATTCAAAAACTCAGGTACAATAAAAATTGAAGGAAAAATAAAATGATGTCTTTGTATATGTTAGGACCAATTATTTTTGGAAAATCGAAAATTACCAGAAAAATTTCGGCTACAGATTTATTATTAGTATAGATTTATTATTAGTATAGATTATTATTATTATTATTATTATTATTATTATTATTATTATTATTATTATTATTATTATTATTATTAAGTTTTTCATAAATGAAATAGATATTAACATATTTTTAAGTATGATATAAGCATAATTCTGTACTGTAAATGTTTTGTAGTAGAAAAAGATATCGACGTAATTTAAAGTACAGGGACATCATTTAATTTTTACTTCAATTTTTATTGTACCTGAATTTTTTAATGTACTTCACTCCCACCCCTTCTACTAATGCAGTTCAACCGACCTCCAAACAGACCCAAGACCGCATATACAGTCATAGTAGCCTTACTGTCGTAGTGAACGGTACTTTCCAAAAATATGTTCGCGTTTTCCAGTGACGAAAGAGCTTTTAATATTGAATCATTTTCGCACAGGTGCTGTCGTCCATTTGTCTACGTCGTATCCAGGTTTCCCCCACTAGCTTTTATTCGCCACCTAGTGGCTAGACTGTCTTAGCTCTTTTGTCAGAACATTAATTTCTGTTAGGAATTGGACGTCTACGTAATATTATACAACTGTTTAAAATAACTTAAATAAAAGGGCCTCGTTAAGTAATTAACTGTCACGTGATTTCCTCTCTTTCTACGACACTACGACATAACCACTTGGACGGACAGTAGATAGTATGTCTGAGTAATTTTATCTTTTCGGATCTGGCAGGAGTGAAGATTGAATTTACAGTACGTAAGGTACTCTTTTATAGAATAGGTACAGAATTATTTCAACATGAGTTACTAGTACGAAGGACGAAACTGGTAATTGGGATTAGGTAGTGCGATAATATGCACATTAGAAATGAAGCCTGTATCGAAATGAACGGCCACCATTTTAAAAAATGTGTTTAAATATCCATGTTATAGTTATTTTTCAATTTAACTTCATTCTCTATATTGCACGCTAATGTGCTGTAGACAGTATAATATACACTGAATAATGAATACGTCCACATGGATAGCTCAGTTCGTGAGTAAAAACACTCATTGTTAATACTGTACTGTATTTTGATTAAACAAAAACCTAATGAAAATTATCGAACTCAAAAGCGCGATATTTCCTAGTTTACGTAAATGGATGAACTACTTTTCTTCCCTCCTATACCTAGTAAAGTGATTTTTTTTGTTTATTACGCCAGTATCATCGAACTCCAATCGTGGAAGGGGGTAGCAAACGGCGTTGATGCAGAGGTATAGCCAAGTTAATATTAAAAATGTTAGTAAAAATAAAATGATGTCCCTGTATAACATATGCCTAAGCCTACATCTAAGTACAATATTTTCTGTCCTCTTCTTTCGAAGAATTCCATACTTTTTGAAGCTTTGTGTCGTCTTTTTATCGAAGTGAATCTGGTCACCCTAGATATATAATGAAATAAAGAAGCAGAAAAGTAGTTGAATTAATAAAGAAGTTAACACATTTGCATACTTTAAGGTACTCTTTCTGGGTATGTTTACAGATTCTACTTTTAGCAAGCTTTAAATTTTTAATTTAATTAATGTACAAGAAGCGTTCAGTATTTAGATACTTCAAAAACCTCTTTTTGTGTTTGTTTAGAGATTTTGTTTTAGTAACGGGGGTAAAAAGATAGGGCGAGTTTATAGTGTCAATAAATTATTCAAGATGACGTCGGAAGCGGGACCGCAGGCAGACACTACGAGAGCCGCCTCTGCTCGCTGGAAACCAGAGCGTGAATAACCATGTCGCTGTTGAAAATCAAAGGAGTTGTGCTTCAGGGGGTGGGAGGTTTGGCGAGGGAGGGGGACACGGTAGGGGTGACTGCAGAATAGTTGTAGCTCAAGCCGGCAGACATCTTTTGAAAGTAATGGCGATCCCGATAAAAAGTTCGCCATGATCGCATGGGAGTCTTTAGAAATGGGGGAGGGGGAGCGATCCCAGGCTGTGGAGCACACAGCTGGTGAAAAATACCTCTGGGCACGCTACACAACGATCCTATCAAGAAAATCGACGATAGCTTCAATCCGCAACTTTCACATATGTTACTTTCTCATTAGGTTAAGTACAGAGAAATACTATGAAGGGAGGACGAGAGAGAAAGTCTCTTTGACATTCTATCTGTTTGCATACAGAGCTTCCTGTTATATTATTTGATACATTTTGTTTACTTACAAATCTTCCAACACACCGCTAGCCGAGTGGCTATAGTGCTGGCTTTTATTTCGGAGATCATAGTTCAAATTCAGGTAGAACCCAATAGAAATAACGGATGTACGCCTGGAAACAGGTTTCTGTTATTATTAGGTTCCGTATTCCAGCTACCTAAAGACTGAAGTTAAAGACACATTGGATATACAGCGTGTTTCCGGGCTAGTGTTACAAACTTTCAGGGATGATTTCGAAGGGCACATGTATCAATTTGAGATAAGGAACCTTGGTCCGGAAATGACCGAGTCGAAAGTCACAAACAAAAATAGTTTCGGAATATGTATGATAAGAACTTTCTTGTGTTAAATATTAACGTATCTTGTTGACATGTTTCGACCTATTTTCGGTCATCTTCGGAACTGGTCGTTGTTGGTCTTGGCGCCTCTTGTTTCCTGTGTGGGTGCGTTCGTAGAGTAGAGTCAAAGAGTGTGTGTGTTTTGAAATTGAGTTGTGTGTTGAGAATATCGTTGGGGTGTGTTTTTGTGTGTCTGTATATTTCATATTGTTCTAGTGTGTTTAGTTTCTGGCTTTTTGGTTGGATGTGCAGTATTTCCATGTCTGTATTGATGTCTCTGTAGGTGTGGTTGGCATTTGTGATGTGTTCTGCATATGTGGAGGTGTTTTGTAATTTTGTTATGGCCGTGATGTGTTCTTTGTAACGTATTTGAAATGATCTGCCTGTCTGTCCTATGTAGAAGTTGTTGCAGGTGTTACATTTGAGTTTATATACGCCTGTGTGGTTGTATTTGTTTGTTTGTGTTGTTGTGTGTTGAGATGTTTTTGTAGAGTGTTATTTCTTCTGTATGCGATGTTGTAGTTTAATTTCTTGAATCAGGTTGCACTACGAACGCACCCACACAGGAAACAAGAGGCGCCAAGACCAACAACGACCAGTTCCGAAGATGACCGAAAATAGGTTCATTCATTCATTCATTTATTTTATTCCATAGATTCATGAGCAATGAAGCTTTATGTGGAACATGTTAACATTTTAATTACAATGTATAATTTTTACAAAAATAGTTTTACAATTTAAATAATTTTATTCAATTTTTACAATTTATGTACAATTTTTTTACATTTTTTACATTTTTTCATTTTGGCGAGATGTAGTTGAGATGAGATGAGGTCCGAGGATTCGCCAAAATATTCCATTCATTTGCCTTTCTGAGGGATGGGGACCTCGGAAAACCCAAAACAGGTAATCAAATAAAGGGGTTGATGTCAAGGACTCTGATAGACCATCCGTCTTCAGTCCCACGGCTGGGGAAAACCTTCCGAAGAAACCAAAGTAAAGGATTTGTTTGTATTTTACGCCAGTATCATCGAACTCAGCTCCGGAAGCAGCCCAGCGAGTCTGTCGACTGACCAACATCGATGGCTCTACTAAAAGTATACAATACATAGCCAATCAGATTATTAAATTTACAAACGCAAAATCATTCATAAGTTGAGCTATTCGTTTAATACAAAACAATTTAATTAAATTTAAGGCATAAACAATTCAACCAGTTGTGATATACAGAAATTGATAATACATATTTGTACTTCAAATTACAAACAAACAATTTATCAGTAGAGCTATAAATTTTTCAATTTAAAGCATATACAATTCATCGGCCAAATCTATACAAATATATACAATACAAAGTAGCATACTTTCATTAAGATACAAATTTGTGCAATTAATATCAAGTAGATTAATTCAATTTATAATCATAAACAATTCATCATTGAGCTATTACACTTATATTCTTATCATAGGTCTGGCATATATTTTGTCATGAATAAGATGACTAATGTTTTAAGAACGATAACAATTCATCAGCCAAACTATACAAACATATACAATCAAATTAGTTCAATTTACAAACTTATTTTCGTTAAGCATACAATTCATATGAAGTAGATTAATTCAATTTATAAGCTTAAACAATTCATCAGTTGACCTATACAGTATACTATTCAATTTACAGTACAACAAAAAAAGAATCAGTTATGACTCCACAAAAAATACAATACAAGCAGATTAAGTCAATATAAAACATATTTTAGTTGAGCTATATAAAATTGTACATGTCATTTAAGTAGAATAATTCAATTCACAAGCATAAACAATTCATCAATTGTGTATTTTCTATGAGTATGTAGAAATTTGGTTAATTCTTTTCTGAACCTTTTCTCGTTGTTCTTCAAATCTTTAAGATAATTAGGCAACGCATTCAAGATAATTTACATGAATAGAGAACTTGTTTTTAAAACAGTAAAACAGAGGGTAGATGAAGATCTGATTTATGTCGTAACCATTTAACAAGGTTAAACATTAATATTTAACACAAGAAAGTTCATATCATACATATTCCGAAGTAATACAGTGTTAAAAGTTGTGTAATCAAGATGTATATACAAAAATAGTTGTGTGGAAATGAAATAATATTATTCCTCTGTACACCTTATTTATGTGTATTTATCTGTACGTCTTAAAATAAATATTCAAAATGGACAAGATAAAGATTCCATTCAGTGCGCTGTCTGAGGGATGGGGAAGAAACTACACAATCAAAAAATGCAGAATGTATAAATGTGTAACGGACATGGTCGGCAATGAAGAAAGGCACGTTATAGAAATGGAAGTGTATGTGGAATGAAAGAAAGTTTTCTTCCCTCTAAAACCTAAACGCAAATTGATTTGTTTGTAACGCCAGTATCATAGAACTCCAGTCGTGGAAGAAAAAAGCTATTCGGTTCTGAAACGTTAATCCAAAGGTATAGCCAAGTTAATATTAGAAATGTTACTAAAAATAAAATAATGTCCCTGTACTATTCGTTTATTAGTTTTTTGTTTTAAGACCGTGGACGATTGGAGCACATGTTTGGTTACTACCCGGCTGTACTACATGTTTGTCGTTCTGGTTCACTGACATTGAGAGCTGCGCTACTAAATTTTTCATTTGGTAGAGATATAGTCCAAGTTCGCACAACTTAACAGTTTTGGTACCAACTTCCTAGCTCAGGTTATTACGTCGCCATTCGAGAAGCGACATGGTCAAGTAACAGCCCACTTTGCTAATAATGTAAATAAGATTGCTATTAGACTTATATTCTTATCATTTGGCATATATTTTGTGGCATGAATAAGATGACTGAATGTTCAATGTTGATAACACATAGGCGTGACTTCGAACTACAGGGTAACTTCAGGTTGATTACAAAATTTGGACCAGCATAGCTATTCACGATTGCTCTTGTATTTTGACATTCATTCTCCTCGCGATAGAGGATCTCTGAAACGTTCACCGGATGCTGGATATACCCTGGCATAGTCTGTACCAAACGCTGGATGAACAAAAGAATGACCGTATCATGACTCCACAAAATCGTGACAAGCATGGGTCTTTGAAGGACGAGACAGTGGCTCCACGAGGGGTGTACATGCTGTCTGCGAGAGGTTCGAAGTGGGTAATCCATGACTCATTGTAACAGACCCTTGTATTTTCTTCTTTAAGTAGATTCTGCGTCTGTAAGTTCTGTTTCTAACGTTGGCTTGACATTAAAAGAAAGCCATGGCAACGATATCAAGGCATAATTTTATGACTGAGAATTTGTGTAATATTTAATAGACAGTAAAGACAGCTGGTAGGTAAATATTTTCAAAAAAACGAGACAACCATTTCAGAGGGGATTAAACCATAAATTAATTAAATTTAAAAAGTAACGATAAGAATATACCTACAGTAGATAAGGACAGCAAAGCCAACAAAGCAGTAGAGACAAATTATAAAAAGAAATACGAAAATAAATCGATAAAATGGACAAGATAAAGAAAGATAGAGGAAAAAAGAGAACCAACTTAACAATCAACTAAACAGAATGTGTATAAATACAGAGAAACGGAAGTGATGCAAATGAAGAAAGGGAGGTTATAAAAATGGAAGAATATAAGGTGGAATGAAAGAAAGAACAACTAAAACAGTAAACGCAAATTAGAAAGTAAGTGTAAAAGAAAGAAAAAAAGAGAAATATTGAAAATTATTGAAAGATAAAGAATAAGAAATAAAGACTGTGAGTGAAAAAACATATAAAGAGAAAGAGTGAATAGAATATAAAGAAGAAATGAGAAAATGAGATATAGATTGAAAGTTACATAAAGAGAAAAAGTGAAGAGAATATAAAGAAGAAGTGAGGAGAACAAAATGAGAGATAGATTGAAAGTTACATAAAGAGAAAAAGTGAAAAAATATATAAAGACAATATAAAGAAGAAGTGAGAACAACAAAATGAGAGATAGATTGAAAGTTACATAAAGAGAAAAAGTGAAGAGAATATAAAGAAGAAGTGAGAAAACAAAATGAGAGATAGATTGAAAGTTACATAAAGAGAAAAAGAAATGAAAAAAATATATAAAGACAATATAAAGAAGAAGTGAGAACAACAAAATGAGAGATAGATTGAAAGTTACATAAAAAGAAAAAGTGAAAAAATATATAAAGAGAAAAAGTGAAGAGAATATAAAGAAGAAGTGAGAAGAACAAAATGAGAGATAGATTGAAAGTTACATAAAGAGAAAAAGTGAAGAGAATATAAAGAAGAAGTGAGAAGAACAAAATGAGAGATAGATTGAAAGTTACATAAAAGAAAAAGTGAAAAAATATATAAAGAAGAAGTGAGAAGAACAAAATGAGAGATAGATTGAAAGTTACAAAATGAGAAAAAGACTGAAGAGAATATAAAGAAAAAGTGAGAAGAACAAAATGAGAGATAGATTGAAAGTTACATAAATAGAGAAAAAGTGAAAAAATATATAAAGAGAAAGAGTGAAGAGAATATAAAGAAAAAGTGAGAAGAACAAAATGAGAGATAGATTGAAAGTTACATAAAGAAAAAGTGAGAAGAACAAAATGAGATATAGATTGAAAGTTACATAAAGAGAAAAAGTGAAAAAATATATAGAGAGAAAGAGTGAAGAGAATACAAAGAAGAAGTGAGCAGAATAAAATGAGAGATAGATTGAAAGATAATTAAAGAGAAAAAGTGAAAAAACATATATAAAGAGAAAGATTGAAGTGACATACAAAGAAAAGTGAGAGAATAAAATGAGAGTTAGATTGAAAGAGAATTAAAGAGAAAAAATAAAAAGAAATAGTATAAAGAGAATATAAAGAAGTGACAACAACAAAATGAGAGATAGATTGAAAGTTACATAAAGAGAAAAAGTGAAAAAATATATAAAGAGAAATAATAAAACATATATAAGAGAAAAGTGGGGGGAAAATTTGGGCCTATATAAGTGAGAGAGGATAAAACGAAAACAAATGAAAAATTTATAAAGTGAAAGAGTGAAGACTGTATAAAGAAAAAAGGTGCAAAAAGACATTGAAAGAGTGAAAATGATATAAAGAAAAGATTGATAAATATATAAATAAAAAGTAGAGAAAGTTATAAAGGAAAAGCGTGTAAAAGTATATAAAGAGAAAAAGTGAAGTGAATATGCGTGTGCGTGTGCGTGAACAAAATGTGCGATGCGATTGTGAAAGTTACATAAAGAGAAAAAGCGTGTGCGTATATAAAAGAGAAGTGAGAATATAAAGAAGAAGCGTGTGCGTGAACAAAATGAGCGATAGATGCGTGAAAGTGCGTTGCATAAAGTGTGCGTGTGCGTGAATATAAAGAAGAAGTGAGAAGAACAAAATGAAAGATAGACGTGAAAGTTACATAAAGAGAAAAAGTGTGCGTGTGCGTGTGCGTGTGAAGTGCGTGTGCGAACAAAATGTGCGTGTGACTGCGTGTGCGTGTGCGTGATGTGAATGCGTGTGCGTATAAAAATATAAAGAAAAGTGAAAAATGCAAAAAGAAAAAGTGAAAATATATCAAGAAAGAGTGAAGAGAATGTAAAGAAAAAGCGTGTGCGTGAACAAAATGTGCGATAGATTGAAAGTTGCGTAAAGCGTGTGCGAAGAGAATATAAAGAAGAAGTGAGAAGAATAAAATGCGAGATAGATTGAAAGTTGCGTAAAAGAGAAAAAGCGTGAAAAATATATGTGCGTGTGCGTGTGCGTGTGCGTGTGCGTGTGCGTGTGCAAAATGTGCGTGTGATAGATGTGCGTGTGTTACGTAAATAGAAAAAGTGAAGAGAATATAAAGCGTGTGCGTGTGCGTGTGCAAAATGCGTGTGACTGAAAGTTACGTAAATGCGTGTGCGTGAAAAATATATAAGAGTGTGCGTGTGCGTGTGCGTGTGCGTGTGCGTGTGCGTGTGCGTGTGCGTGTGCGTGTGCGTGTGCGTGTGCGTGTGCGTGTGCGTGTGCGTGTGCGTGTGCGTGTGCGTGTGCGTGTGCGTGTGCGTGTGCGTGTGCGTGTGCGTGTGCGTGTGCGTGTGCGTGTGCGATAGTGTGCGTGTGCGTGCGTGTGCGTGTGCGTGAGAAAAGTGCGTGTGCGTGTGCGTGTGCGTATAAAGTGTGCGTGTGCGTGTGCGTGTGCAAAATGTGCGTGTGCGTGTGCGTGTGCGTGTGCGTGTGTGCGTGTGCGTGTGCGTGTGCGTGTGCGTAGCGTGAAAGTGTGCGTGTGCGTGTGCGTGTGCGTGTGCGTGTGCGTGTGCGTGATAGTGTGCGTGATGCGTGTGCGTGTGCGTGAAAAAATGTGCGTGTGAATATGCGTGTGCGTGTGCGTGTGCGTGTGCGTGTGCGTGTGCGTTGCGTGTGCGTGTGTGTGTGTGAGTGTGTGTGTGTGTGTGTGTGTGTGTGTGTGTAAAACATGTGTGTGTGTGTGTGTGTGTGTGTGTGTGTGTGTGTGTGTGTGTGTGTGTGTGTGTGTGTGTGTGTGTGTGTGTGTGTGTGTGTGTGTGTGTGTGTGTGTGTGTGTGTGTGTGTGTGTGTGTGTGTGTGTGTGTGTGTGTGTGTGTGTGTGTGTGTGTGTGTGTGTGTGTGTGTGTGTGTGTGTGTGTGTGTGTGTGTGTGTGTGTGTGTGTGTGTGTGTGTGTGTGTGTGTGTGTGTGTGTGTGTGTGTGTGTGTGTGTGTGTGTGTGTGTGTGTGTGTGTGTGTGTGTGTGTGTGTGTGTGTGTGTGTGTGTGTGTGTGTGTGTGTGTGTGTGTGTGTGTGTGTGTGTTGTGTGTGTGTGTGTGTGTGTGTGTGTGTGTGTGTGTGTGTGTGTGTGTGTTTTTTTTTATGGCGAAACACGCACTGACACTTTTAACAATATCTACCATAATATTTATGATAGTCATACATAAATTTTATGACTGAATCTCGAAAGAAAGCTGAATTGAATGGCATAGAGTTCACTTAATTTAGATTATTCATCTGTCCAAAATAATTTACTTAATTGTTGCAACAAATCGAAAATACATTGAAACATAAAGATCACACAGGTAGAATTTCCTGGTAAACTATTGATACTAAATTTTTATCAGATCATATATATATAGCTATAAGAAACTCACTTTTTACTTCATTTGAGAAAGATCTGTTGGTTTTGTGATGTTTTGAAACCAATAATTTGGAAAAAAATAATTTTGACAGCATGTATAAAATTATGAAACTAAATTTTCAAGTTATAAAAATAAAAACTGAGTTTCACTATCACAAGGTAATGTATAAGATGAGGCAAAAATTTGGGACCAATGGCATCATTAGTTTGCCAAGGACATGTATCTATGTGATCTTGTGTTTAAGTATATTTTAGATTTGTTGCAGCAATTAAACAAATTAAAAAAAAACAATTAATAAAGTCCAGAATAACAGAGAGGGTTTGGAATTGAACGGGTTACATCAGCTGCTTGTCTATGAGGATGACGTGAATATATTAGGAGAAAATCCACAAACGATTAGGGAAAACACGGGAATTTTACTGGAAGCAAGTAAAGAGATAGGTTTTGAAGTAAATCCCGAAAAAACAAAGTATATGATTATGTCTCGTGATCAGAATATTGTACGAAATGGAAATATAAAAATTGGAAATTTATCTTTTGAAGAGGTGGAGCAACAGTAACAAATATAAATGATACTCGGGAGGAAATTAAACACAGAATAAATATGGGAAATGCCTGTTATTATTCGGTTGAGAAGCTCTTATCATCCAGTCTGCTGTCAAAAAATCTGAAAGTTAGAATTTATAAAACAATTATATTACCTGTTGTTCTGTATGGTTGTGAAACTTGGACTCTCACTTTGAGAGAGGAACATAGGTTAAGGATATTCGAAAATAAGGTGCTTAGGGAAATATCTGGGACTAAGAACGATGAAGTTACAGGAGAATGGAGTAAGTTACACAAAGCAGAATTGCACGCATTGTATTCTTCACGTAACATAATGAGGAACATTAAATCCAGACGTTTGAAATGGACGGGGCTTGCATATAGAGTGTTACTTGGAAGACCTGAGGGGAGAAGATTTTTGGGGAGGCCGAGACGTAGATGGGAGGATAATATTAAAATGGATTTGAGAGAGGTGGGATGTGATGGTAAAGACTGGATTAATCTTGCACAGGCGGGCTTATGTGAGGGCGGCAATGAAACTCCGGGTTCCTTAAAAGCCATTTGTAAGTAAGTAAGTAATAACACTTAATTGGAGATAGCAAGTATGGTTACACTGAATTCAGTGTACTTCATCGCGTGTCATGGATGGATCCAAAAATCTCCATTGACACGTCATTTCCCAGTGAAACAAAATCGCAACTGTTACATACCTTCATGCACTACACCCGGCGGCTAATAACATCTGTTTCGGATTTTGACGTCCGATATATCAGTCTCTCTCTCTCTTTCTCTCTCTCTCACCAACCCCTGAAATCCAATAGCAAAACGACAAAATGGAGTAGGTGCTGCTCACTCATCGTTGCACCATTTAGCAATGAAACAGATACAGCGGGTTTGTCAAGTGATTTTAATTCAAGTGCCAAACCGTACACAACCAGTCTACAGAACGTTACCCAACGAAGGGACCAGGTTTCGATTCTGGGCGGAATTAGTACTTATAAAAGGGATTTGTTAATGTAATTCGGTCCTTCTTATAGTTATTTATCTAACTCAGAAAGAAACCATGTAGCCCACCGAAAGAATCTTCAAATCCTAACGGTTAATCAATCAATCAAGCAATCAATCATATAAAAAACAATCAGGTCTTTACGTGGAAGTACTGTCCGTTACTCAGGAGAAGACGAGGGGAAAGAATGTGACCTTCTTGACTATCGCTGTTGATTATTATAAACATCGCTCAGATAAGCAACCGTCCACACCTGTGGAGTAACGGTCAGCGCGTCTGGCTGCGAAACCAGGTGGCCCGGGTTCGAATCCCGGTTGGGGCAAGTTACCTGGTTGAGGTTTTTTCCGGGGTTTTCCCTCAACCCAATACGAGCAAATGCTGGGTAACTTTCGGTGCTGGACCCCGGACTCATTTCACCGGCATTATCACCTTCATTTCATTCAGACGCTAAATAACCTAGATGTTGATACAGCGTCGTAAAATAACCCAATAAAAAAAAAAGATAAGCAACCCAGTATCCAGGTTATTTACTCGTGCAGGAAACATGAGTAACAATGCGTATGGGAATTAAAGCTAAGTTGAACAGAAGGAGACCTAATGTTTCCGCTTACTGCAGTACAAATATTGACGTGTTGTCGTACGTTATCTGTTCACAACCCTTCCCCCTCAGTCCGCTCTCGTCTTCTCCTGAGTCACCGACAGTACATACATACAAATATAAGAGCATTCATTCATTCATAGTGTTCTGCCCAAGGATAGGTCTTTCACTACAAACCCAGCATTCTCTAGTCTTTACTATTTTCTGCCTTCCTCTTTGTCTCCTCATACGATCCATATATCTTAATGTTATCTATCATTTGATATCTTCTTCTTCCCCGAACTCTTCTCCCGTTCACCATTCCTTCCAGTGCATCCTTCAGTAGGCAGTTTCTTCTCAACCAGTGACCCAACCAATTCCTTTTCCTCTTTCTGATCAGTTTCAGCATCATTTTTTCTTCATCCACTCTTTCCAACACAGCTTCGTTTCTTATTCTGTCTGTCCATTTCACACGCTCCATTCTTCTCCATATCCACATTTCAAATGCTTCTAGTCGCTTCTCTTCACTTGGTCGTAATGTCCATGTTTCTGCCCCATACAATGCTACGCTCCACACAAAGTACTTCACTAGTCTCTTCCTTAGTTCTTCTTCCACAGGTCCGCAGAAGATGCTCCTTTTTCTATTAAAAGCCACCTTTGCCATTACTATCCTCCTTTTGACTTCTCTGCAACAGCTCATGTTACTGCTTATAGTACACCCCAAGTATTTGAAGCTGTCCACTTGCTCTACTGCCTCATTTAGAATTCGCAAGTTTACATCTTTACTTTTCTTCCTATGACCATGGTCTTCGTTTTGTTTGCATTTATCTTCATTCCATACTGCTCACAGCTGTCATTTAGCTCCAGTAGCATATTCCTTAGAATCATGTCTTCGTCTGCTAACAACGCCAAATCATCAGCAAATCTTGTACACTTTATTATTTTTCCTCCTACTATCATTCCTCCCATATTCTGAAAACAGTTCTTCACTAAATCCTCCAAGTAGATGTTGACTAGGATAGGTGATAGGCTATAGAGCATCCTTGTCGTACTCTCCTTATTTCACTTCCTTCTGACATTTCTTCTCCTATCCTGACTTTGACTTCGTTTCATATAAAGGTTACTGAACAGCCTCCTCTCTTTCCAATCCATGACAATTTTCTTTAGGATCCTCATCAGTTTATTCCTATCCACTCCGTGAAACATAAATAAATACATACATTCATTGCATTACATAAACACATATGTATACATACTTGCATACGTACATGCATATCATATCATATCATATCATATCATATCATATCATATCATATCATACAAAACTATATGTTACGTTGCATTACATAATAAGTACTACATATAGGGTAGAAGTGAAATAATCCTGCAGATTGAAAGGGACAAAAGAGTACATTTAATTGAAGAGAAAATCTTTTGTGATTAAATGCACGGTTAATTGGAAAATTGAGTTGGAAGTTTCAGCAGTCTGGCAACATCGCCGCTAACACATTGCTCTTTTTTCTCGTAATAATGATGTAAGAGGTCAACGAACTCAGGTCTGTCTGCTTTAGTGAACTACCTGGTTACCAACGTACTATGGTAGGAACGATCATGATTTTAAAATCAAATGTAGGAAACAGAAAACGGATGTAGGTGAATTCTCATCTTTAAATAGAACTATAAATGATTGGAATGACCTACCTGCAGCGGTCTTTGAGGGCTGTCCTTCCTTAAGGAGATTCAAGAAAAACTTAAAAAGTTGTGTATGAAGTGCAAATTAAAATTAAGGTGACATTTAACATTTAATTTTATTAAGGTGACATGTATTTATTTAGCCTGACGAGTTACTCCCTTGGTTTGAATTGTAAATTATTTAAAAATAGCGTGTAAGAGGGTCTTAGACTAGAAATGTTTAGTTTAAATGTAGTTCTGTTTATAAGTATGCATGAGGGTGTAATTATTTGACTTATTTGAACTGTTGTATCAGTGAAGCGAGGTGAGTCAGTGAAGTTATGGTTTTACAGTGCAGTGAATAGTTCCGATCAGTGATAATTTATAGCGTCAATGAAATGTGTTCAATAGTGTCAGTGAAATGCGTCATAGTGCCACTACAGTGAGTGAGATGAGAGTAAAGTGAAAGACTATTGAAACTTATGTAGGGCCTATACACATGTAGGTTGTATTGTAAAATTAGGTATTTTATGTTTTATTATTAATTGTAATTATTGTGTTAAATTGTATTGTATATTCTTATTGTATTGTGTATATAATTGTATTGTGTATTGTTTATGATTTTATTGTGTATTGTTTATATTGTGTATACCACTGCCACCGGGTGCTTGCCCACTTGCAGTGTAAATAAATACATACATATCCCTTCCTGACTACTATCTTGCAAGCTGGTCGCATCGATCAGTGGTTTCAAATTAGTTGTTTTTAAATTAAATTTACACGAAAACCGTCCACGCTATTGGAATACGCCAGAGGGATAAATTTATTATTCTTTATTATATTATTATTATTATTATTATTATTATTATTATTATTATTATTATTATTATTATTATTATTATTATTATTATTAATTTGCATGGATTGAACTTCGATTTATTTAATGTGTAGTATATATTTTTGGAGTTTTATGTCGGTTGTTATTAATTTATGTTTTTTGTTTAGATATGTATTGTATTATTATTATCGTTATCTTTTTTTATCATTTGTATTATATTCATTTATAAGATTCCATCTTTCATTTTCAGTTGTCATATTTTAAATTGTCATTTTAATAATAATTATTTCTATGTACTTTTATTGTAATTTCTATCATTATTAATGTTCTTGTAATGATATTGTCATGTGCTAAATTGTTATTGGCCCCTGGCTGTTGTACAGCACATTACATATTAGTAAATAAATAAATAAATTATTATTATTATTATTATTATTATTATTATTATTATTATTATTATTATTATTATTATTATTATTATTATTTTAGGATGACTGTGACTTCGATTCAGATGACAATTATTATGATAATATTAATTATTTTTATGACTGAAATTACTATAATAGTAGAAATACTAATTATATGGTGAAGACTTATATTAGGATGATTTTCATTAAGATGATTTTGACTATTGTGATTATGTTTCTGCTTTTATGACTTTGGTTTGGATTATTATTATTATTATTATTATTATTATTATTATTATTATTATTATCTTCCATACTTTTAAACTGTAATTTTGATTTTGATAATGATAAAATAGGACAACTCTAGTCGATATCAAGCAACATTATAATGGAGAAATGTAGGCTATGAGATTCAATCAATAAATGATTTGAAAAGGTAACTGAAAGAAGAATGAAACGAATATATTGGTAAAAATTTAATTGTTGACAATCGCATCGGACCGACTGCCAGATGGAAAAATGAAACAATGGCCATCCCAAAAGGAGAAAAAATATTGTGATAAGCTTAAGTTTAGTAAGAAGAGATGTACCGGTAATAAACTGCTGCCATTTCTATGACAGCACGTCACCTTGTTGCTTTTAGAAAACACCTTTTTCTAGACACTTCTGCCATCTCTGAAGCAGATGAAGAACTACGACTGTTCATCGTGGACAGGCTACTGGAGCAATCAACTGAATTCATCTGACCACGTCTCCATGGCGCTGGCATCGCAATAAAGCTGAGTGGCAGTTGCTAATGCTGAATTTGGAGAAAGAGCTATGTTGACAATTCGTCTGCATGTGTATAGCATGAGCAGGCCCATATTTACGCATGGATCACATGGGCCCGGGCCCGGAGCAGCACAATTTTGAGAAAAGGAAAAAAATCGAGCTGAAAATAAATTTTCGGTATTTTTCTACTTCACAAATACCTGCATTAGGGTACGTATACGTTGGAGCAACGATAAACGATAGAAAAAACGACCTAGCGCCGCTTTGGTATTATCAAAGAATCAAGTGTTCATATCAGAGCGACGAGGACGCGGGAAGCGAACATTTTGATTTATCAGTAGAAGATATTCTATGCATCCACTTAATGAATGAAGATATATAGGAAATATCAGCTGCTAGGTTCAAGGTTAATATAACTTAAATACGTACAAAATTCAACCCGTTTCTCATCCCAAAGCTAGTATAAATTCATTGTGATGTGATTGGTTCTTGTGATCACATAATGTATCACGAATAAATACACAACTGATCTATTTGTCAATATCCATGACATAATTAATTTAATATGCTGAAATAATAATAAATCGATTAATATTCGGATATATTGATAACCACCGGTCATTATACAGGTTAACATTATCTTAATCACAGATCATATGAATGACAAGAGCGAAGAAAATGGAGCTTTTCTTTTTCGTCGCTTTTATCGTGTATCTTCGCTTTTATCGTTACTCCAAAATGCACACCTCAATGACAATGCATGCTTCAATTCTCTCTGATATAGAATCGCTCTTCTTTTATCGTTTATCGTCGCTCCAACGTTTACGTACCCTTAGACAGTAGCATACCGTCGTTATTTTTATGAAACCTCCTATGTGACAGTACAGAAAATAATTTTTCAGGAGGAAGAAAAAATTAATTAAATATTAATATGCATACACTGATCCTCGATGATGTCATTTATGTTCATCATATTTACCAACGTTTTCTAACGAATTACTTCATATTCTTAGGTACGCCCATTGAATTTAAATTATTTTTTTCTTCTCGAAAAATTATTTTTTGTACTGTCATTTATTTATTTATTTACTTATTTAATCTGGCAGGATTAAGGCCATAAGGCCTTCTCTTCCATCTTACCAGATAACACATATCAATACAAAAATACAAACACTGATGAAAATAATATAAATTAAATTAAAGCACTATAGAGGGCCAGTAGGGTCAAAAGAACACTATAGAGCTCTCATCGAGCTAATACAAGAAAAAAAAAAGAAAGGAAAACAGAGATAGCAATGATGATAGTAATAAGTGATAATAACAATAACAATAATAATAATAATAATAATAATAATAATAAAACAATAATATTAATAATAATAAATATATTATATATTAATTGTCAATTTTACAACAGCGTAGTTACAATATTTATTATATGTTATGGGTTAAGCCGAAGTTGCGCAACCTGACAGGTGTTCAACAAGCAATTCCATGAACTAGAATGTGATTCTTTAATTTAAATTTGAATGTTGATATTGTCCGACAGTCTCTTACATGGTCAGGGAGAGAATTCCAGAGACGTGGAATCGATATGCTGAAAGATGATGAGTAGAAGGAAGTTCTGTGCAGAAGAATAGCGTTCTGGGTTCGAGATAGTGAAAGGTAAACAAAACGAGATGCTAGGTAAGAGGGTGTGGAGGTGTGGATGATTTTAAATAGTAATAACAGGGAGTTGAAGTGTCTTCTTTCTTTAAGTGGACTCCAAGACAACAATTCTAGTTTAGGATGTTTCATAAAAACAACGACGATATAATAAATTGTTGTTGCATGCCAATATACAGAGTGATTCAGGACCTCCGCAACAAACTCTGGGGATCGTATACTCGCAATGAGGATCATTTTTCGTAAAACAACCCATGTTCTCCGATGCCTTGTTTAGGAGCTAAGCGACATCGAAACAAAGACAGATTTTAGTGACATTAACAATTACGAAAATAATTATTTCGCATGTATATTTGCTGA
This sequence comes from Periplaneta americana, assembly GCA_025594305.2. Taxonomy (NCBI): domain Eukaryota; kingdom Metazoa; phylum Arthropoda; class Insecta; order Blattodea; family Blattidae; genus Periplaneta; species Periplaneta americana. Next base: position 18,370,655 of record JAJSOF020000036.1, on the reverse strand, counting down.
CAAGTTACTGGTGTTCAAAGTGTCTACCCTGAATCTGATTACATTCATTACACAGTCGTAGCAGTGGTTATCAGCCTGTGTCGAATTTGATCAAAAGCAGCTAATACTCGCATAGTCGGTTCCTCTCTGGTGTCAAAACTTTACAATAAAATTACAAACCATTTTCCAAATTTAAAATATTTTAAAATTGAAGTTTTTAAAAATAAATTTGTAAAATTATCCATGATATGTAATATTAACAAATGTATTTTTTATCTTTTATTTCTGTCGACTAAATTCATGTTTTTATTGAATATCACTCGCTTCTGTCGGATTGTCAATTTGTCGACTATATTCATGTTTTTATTGAATATCACTGGCTTCTGTCGGATTGTCAATTTATATTAAATGTGTATTTTTCTCTTTTTCTCTTTCTTCTTTATTCTTGCTCTTGTGTTGTATTTATTGGTTTGAATTGTTACTTACTGTATTTAGTAAACTGTCCTTGTAAATTTTATGTTATATTATTGGCTAAGACCACATCGTACACGAGCCTGGCTCTTACGGTAGTGGCTAGAAACATTTTGTTTTATAAATTTAATTTGTACTCACTAGCTAGCTAGTTAAATAAATAAATAAATAAATAAATTCGCACGATACAAAAGAAAAAAATTAAGATCGTGAAGTCGGGTGATCACGCTGGCCAAGCAACAGGTCCGTCAAATACTAACATGGTGGGCAGATACTATTCTCTGAAACTTCGAATGAAATCGTTCAACTATGTGTTCTTCGTCTGATGGTGGCCATGGAAAGTTGATTGATAAACATTTCATTCCTCTAGTGAAAATCTAGGAGCAACAGCTCTTCGTCTCTCTTGCGCACGTCTACCTTTCACATAAACATGTTTCATATAATCCGCAAGTTCGAGAGGATCCTCACGGATGTCCTCAAACAGAGCGTATTCCGAATCTCAGCGCTGAGCAATCTGATGGCATCACGAATTTCAACGATTACGTCACTGTTGCTCCACCGGTGTCGCACCGGTTCCATCAGCTTGCATAGTTAGTGGCAGTCTCCATCAGCCGCCATCAGTGAATCTGATTGGCTCTTGTATAGGGCGGGAATTAGCAGACGAATGACATCGTGCACTGTTGTGTCATGGCGGTGTATTCTGCTGTATTGTTTGTAATGAGCACAACGTAAAAACAATATGTTAATGGCTTATGAGCGAACATGTCAACGGACCAGTTATTACTACTGGTGCAAGAAATAAATTGGTTATGCTGTCTTTTCTTTGAACGAGATGAAATTTCGCAAAATCTTGCTAGCGTAGCACAGACAACAACTTGTACAGCCGCTATGATAGCCATCGAACCTTCCACCAGTTTTGTTTCTATTTCGCTGCAGCGTGACATTGTTGTCCACCGGTCCGGTGAGATTCGGAATACGCTCACAGGATGTCAAATGTGGCTTGTATGTCTGGAAGAGGAATGAACGACATAGCTTAAAGTTCCTGCATTTGCTGTCTGCATGTTATTACAGAGTGATTTATATAGAACTGACACATTTCTTTATTTAATTATTCCGTTGGAAATTCATTCAATGACCCAATTTTAGCACCAAATTAAGCAGAATGTTCTGGAGTTTCGATTCCTTGTCACTAGATGCGCAGATGTTTATGTTTTATTCCTATTGTTGGCAGCACTGACCCAATTTTAGCACCAAATTAAGCAGAATGTTCTGGAGTTTCGATTCCTTGTCACTAGATGCGCAGATGTTTGTTTTATTCCTATTGTTGGCAGCACTAGATGCGCAGATGTTTATGTTTTATTCCTATTGTTGGCAGCTGTTTTCGACATTTTGAGTCAACGTGAAAATGCAGTACACATTAAATCAACGACTCTTCCTTGTGAAGCAATACTGGAATACGAATTCAATTACAGCTACTCAAAGGGCATACCAGAGAGAACTTGGTGTTCGCAATCCTCCCAAAAGAAACACAATACTGGCACTGGTAAACAAATTGGCAACAACTGGATCTCTGGTAAGTGAAAAGGGCAAGCATCGTTCATCTAGGCTTCCCACGGTTGTTGTTGACGTAAGAGCACGACTGGAGCAGTCACCCAAAAAATCATTAAGACGTTTGTCGCAGGAGACAGGGTACACCTACTCAATGTGTCAGAGAGCCTAAAGCCATATAGGGTTACGGTTGTTCATCAGCTACAGGAACCAGACAAGGATAAAAGATTGAATTATTGTCGTTGGTTTCAGACGTTCATTGTGCAAAATCCTGCCATATTGTCCATCACATGGTTCACAGATGAAGTATGGTTCCATTTATCCGGTTATGTGACGACCGAATAATTTCCAGGAATCTGTGGCCACAGAGATCTCCGGATTTGACAACGCCGGACTTCTTTCTATGGGGTTACTTAAAAGACAGGGTTTACGCCACACGTCCCCAGACATTGGACGATCTGAAGCACAACATTACACAGGAGATTCAAACTACTGACAACAGAGTCCTCCAACGAGTGGCCAGTAATATGGAACGACGTGTTGAGTTGTGCTTTATGCAGGATGGAGGACATTTTCAACATTTGCTATAGAGTAAATAATCTCCCAAAATTCCTCTACATTTTAGGTATAATAAGTTGTCGCTAGCACAATTCGTTTTGAAACAATTAATGAAAGAAATGTGTCAGTTCTATATAAATCACTCTGTATGTCTACTGCTGCAGCAGTTTCCTTGGTCACAGTATCATACTGGAATTGCATTACTACGTGGACATTTTGACCTGTAGACATTTTTGTATGGACTTGTTGCCTTGTGGACGTTTCCGGCGAGGGACCTTTTGATTGGACGATATAGTGCAAGGCAATATGGTGTGGATATTTTTGTGCGTTAGACATTTCCTCTACGATGGACATTATGTCTGTTCACCTAAAAAAAACTAATTCAAGAACTTATTTTTAAGAAATCATGAGAAAAATAAAAAAAATGCAGACTGGTGTAATCATATCATATCATATCATCCCAGACCTAACCGGGACTCAAACCCGGACTTTTCGCGAGACAGACTGAAGTTCTATAGTACTTAGCCACCGCAGGCAAGTTAACCTGTTCCGTTGTCACCCGTTGCGAACAGTATTCGGTTATCAAACTAAGGTCTACAGCAGCGGTGACCAAAACTCGAACGGCAGTGATTACACGGGAGACGGAAGTAAGGAGACGGGGGAGAGGTACATGGCATGAAAACTACAACCAGTGGTGGTTCGTGCACTAACATTGAGTCCTTCATCAACCCCGCGAATAAAAATCGCAAGCTTTGCTGCATCAGTAATGTCACTACTGTCATCAAGAACCAATTAAAAATATATACAAATTTACTTGCTTTTTCAAAATATTACTTATGACCACAATCAGATATGTCCTGAATTCTCTTCTGGATATTTAGTTGAGAAATGCGCAGTTTTTCAAAATTAATTAACAACTTTCATTGCACAAATTATTTCAGCCTCCTTGATCATTACGCTTTTATAAAACTCTCCTTCGTTGGAAGGCTTAAGAGAACGAGCTATTTCGTTCGCCACTGGATAGCTACTGTCTAGAGATGGGTAAAAATAACACAACGGTTATTTTGGAACTGTTCCGGTCTCGGAACTGTTGCAAAAATGAACAGTAGGTTGGAACCTCCTGTTCCGAAATAACACTGTTCCGCTCCGAGCTGCTCACTTGTCCAGCTGTGGCAGGACCACAGTACTGCGTTGCACAAGGTATGTTCCGACTCCGAGACAACAGAGAACAGTCGGAACCAGTTCCGTTGCACCACAGTCTACTATATACAGTCGCGAAGTTTGAGGTGATTTTTGCAAATCTCGTGATAAAGCGCTCCAACCGGTTAGCAACTAGAAACAACAGACTGTCCACGGTCGACTTTGGACTGTGTCGTATTTCCATCGCGTGCTAGCTCGTTGCGTATTTCATATTGATGCTTGTGAAATGTTCGTTATTGGTTGTAATGAAAATGTTAATGGCTAAAATACAATAATTGGAATAATAATATTTTACTAGAGACGTAGAAAAATTAAGTTTGTTTTAATGAAATTTATTGATCACGTTTTATTTTCAATTCTGGTGGGATTATTATTGCTTAGGCCTATTTTTTCAAAGGATATGTTTTTAATTATAGCTGTTAATTGTGTTGTTATTTTTATTTGTTACTTTACTAGAAACGTAGAAAAAGTCTGTTACAATAAAATTTATCGATCACGTTTTATTTCCAATTCTGGTATGATTATTATTGCTTAACCTCATCCCGCTTTGTTAACTACGTAAGCCTACACTACAAGTACCGGTACACGTAAGTTACTCCATTAATTCATATTTCCATTATTATTGTTGTAAAGGGAAATGCAAATTAATATTTATTGATTTCATAGTTAATTATCGCTATAATCTTGAATGAGTGAAGCTATTATAGTAAATTTCAGTTCGTTTTGCACAAACAAAAATAATATTAACCTATTTCTTGCAGGTATCTTCGAGTTAATGGTGGAATTTAATATACTTCATTAAAATAATAAATTAACTTTATGCATTTAATATTTCAATAATGGAAGGAAGGTGTTAATTTTTCCAAAAGAAACACAACGAAAGTGTAACATATTTTGTCGTCTACTAGGAGAGAGATCTGGATGATGAGGCGATAGTAGCGATCCTAGTGGTGAGCAACTACCCATGTTTGCATTTTTAGTACATATTGAGCTTCGCGACTGTATATAGTAGACTGTGGTTGAACCATGACAGCTCCGGCTACACTGTTCTCGTTGTTCTTTATGCTGTACTTGGAACAAGTTGGAACTTGGAACTCTCACGTGGATGGATGAGGAAGCATGGAAATTGAAATCCTTGTAGTGTGATCATAAGTAATGACAGAGAGCGAGGTGTGATGCGAAGTTTAAATTATTACACTTTGGTACAGATGCGTTTCTAACATTTTACAAAGTGTGGGGATTTCAGATTTCACTACTGCTAATGTATAAATACATACAGTAGTTATATAATTTTATTATGTATGAAATTATAATGTAATTATTATTATCATCATAACTAAGCATTAAGAAACGTAAAAACAGAAATTAATAATTTTAGTTTACGTAAAACGGAGCACAAAAATTACATGCCACACATTTTAAATGACATGTTAAATTTTTTGGTTGATTACCATGTCTTCATGGCTTCATATACCAATTAGTGTTGCATTCTGACCTTGTATTCAACAGCTGTTCATCTAATAAACACAAAGCTTCTGTCCGCATACACAACAAGTGTCCAAACAGATTCGAATGTGCATTGGAATGTCATCTATTGAGAACAGTGTTGCCAACACATAAATTGTATTCCCGTCAGTATAACACCTAGAAATCCGTCAGAATCCGTCAAAATTAAAAATATAACACCCAATATATATATATATATATAAAGCAAATTTTAACACAACTTACTTACAAATCCTGATTAAAATAGGCTAATAATTTGTCAACATCTTACTTGATTGCGAGGAAATCTGAAACAGGGGATTTTAAACATAGTATGGAACAGGCAGGGCTGTTCAAATAAAAAGCAAAATCTTCCAAAAATTAAACAATTAAAAATGACAGCTAAAAATGTCAAAAGACGATGTAAATCGTAATTTCCGCCAGAAAATCCGTCACCCGTCAAAGCCATTTTTTTCCCGTCCGCTACATTGAAATTCCGTCAATTTTGACGGAATTTCCGTCAAGTTGGCAACACTGATTGAGAAACGTGTGCTATGTCGTCATGCCGATAACGTATTTTAAGAGGAGTCCGAGATATGAATGCTCCAACGTATGTGCGAGCTACTTGGGGAGGAGTGAGGATACTGTACGACTCCTCAAATGGAGCGAGAGTCAAAGAGATAGCTCGCATCAGTGAACGATTCAGACACATCTCTACTTGTAACTGTTATTTCAGAACTGTTATTTGGAACATAGTATTTTTTCGGAACCGGAACAGTCGGAACTGTTCCGGGAAAAGAACAACTTCGCCCATCACTACTACTGTCCGTTACTCAGGAAGACTAGAGGAAAGAATGTGACCTTCTTGACTATCGCTGCTGATTATTATAAACATCGCTCAGATAAGCATCCCAGTTAGAGATGAGCTTAAACGATATTTTCAAGTATCTGTGACAACTGTGACTGTGACAATTAAATATCTGTGACTTTTATCTGTGATTTTGTCACACCGATATTTTATATCGATAAGTAAGCACAATATACATGAATTACACCGATATTTTGTCACACCGATAAAAACTAGCAGGAAATATTGAAGAGCAATGAAATGTGAATGCGATTTCTCTATACGCGCCACACATCAGTGATTTATATGGGAAAATCCTGCAAATAAATGATGTACATGTACCATTAATAAATAAATAAATGTCAAAAGTTAACCTCTTGTACCAAGAGGTTATATTACAAATATTGAATCAATTGATCATTTTTAAATGTAGTTGGATATGGAGAAATTGAGGTTATGTGATTATCCTAATCGTTTTAAAATTGATACTTTTTATTGTATATAATATATTGGATAATTATTTTAAGTCGTGCATTAACATTATAATATTCAGTCATAGAATAAAAATTAATGAAACATAAGTATTCGGAAAAACATTGGAAAATAATTAAAAACAAAACAGTTGTTCAGATAGGATTTTACAAAAGATAAAGTGGTACTGGTAATCAGTGGTATTATTTAAATCGTGTAATCACTACATCATTTATAATAAGACGGTAAAACTAGCGCTGAAGTAGTTTTTGCGATTTCGGACGTGAAAATCGTTGCATTTCTAAGGAATTTTTGTGGAGATGCAGTTGTTCGGATTAAACTAGCGCTGAGGTAGTTTCGGTGATATCTGAAGTAATCACATCATTTATAATAAGATGGTGAAACTAGCGCTGAAGTAATTTGGCAATTTCGGACGTGAAAATCATTGCATTTATAAGGAATTTTTGTGGAGATGCAGTTGATCGGTTAAACTAGCGCTGAGGTAGTTTCGGTGATATCGGAAATGAAAATCGTTGAATTTGATTTTTGTAGAGATGCAGGTGATCGTATATGCAAGGCATAGCAAAGCCTAAACTAACCAAACCTAATCTGTCACAGATTCGTATATGTAAGGTGTATGCGCGGAGTACGAAGAGAACTACCTCAACGCTAGTTTAGTTGTTGATCATATATGTCTAGGCATAATAAAAGCTTAAACTAACCAAACCTGACCTGTCACAGATTCGTATATGCAAAGTGTATAAGGGAATACGAAGAAAACTACCTCAAGGTTAGTTTAGTCAAATAAGTTGCCCACCAAATTAGCCAGTTTTGTCTCGTTCGGTTTTAATACTATAGGTACTGCTGTCGGCTTCTGAAATGCTTCGAAAGTTCGGAAGATCATAACGTTCAGTGACATTATTAAGATAATGTTGTAGGCTCCTTTAACTATTCTGTTTGTAATTAAAAGTATAACTGAAAAATATTGCTACTGCGTAAAAATTGAGTGGAAAATACATATAAGTTAATATAAATTCACAGTTATATGAAAATGTAAAGATATCGGAGAATGCATAAAATATTTATAAAACATATATACGCTACAGACTAACTATGAAAACAAAAATTTCAGACTGATAATTATATTATTATAATGCCGCTAATAATTTTGCAACAAATCATCACTTTGCAAAAAATAATATTGAAGAAAATATCACGAAAAAATAATCAAATGTCACCGCCCGATTGCTGTCACTGTATCATGCGCATGCGCAAACCCACGACGTAGAGGAGAAAGTTGTGAGAACGTCACAGACTCCCTGTTCCTAAGAGATAAGAGTACTGAATCGATCACTAGTGATATTTTAGTCACAGACTACTGAATACGGAGCAGATTTCGGTAGCGATATTTTGTCACAGATATTTCGCATCATCAGTCACAGGTTCATCTGTGACAAAAAATATCTGTGACAAAATATCGGTTTGTGAAATATCGGCCATCTCTAATCCCACTATCCGGGTTATTACTCGTGCAGAAACATGAGTAACAATGCGTATGGAAATTAAAGCTGAGTTGAACAGAAGGAGACCTAATGTTTCCGCTTACTGCAGTACAAATATTGCACGTGTTGTCGTACGTTATCTGTTCACATCCCTTCCTCCTCAGTCCGCTCTCGTCTTCTCCTGAGTCACCGACAGTAGCTTCCTTACATTTATTTATGTTACCTTTCTTTTCATGACGATGACTGAAGGCTGATTTTAGTTCTTGGAGTTTAATAGCTCGTTTCATTACAACACTAGCGCGTAATATTCAATCAGTTTCTCTGTATTATTATTATTATTATTATTATTATTATTATTATTATTATTATTATTATTATTGTTATTATTATTAAATCAATCAATAACTAGTAAATAACTGATAATAGTCATCAAAAGATTAAAAAAACTAAAATGGATATACGGCATAATTATTTTATCATTCAAGGAAGATGTAGACCTAAATATTGAGGCACGCATATAAGAATTAAGTTAAGCATTCACTACAGTACATCGTATTGCACACATCGGACGAATCGCACGAATCGGAAAAAGACTATCTTTGCTGTAATTGTTATGTAACCGCGTTCACTACATCGTATCGCACGCATCGCCTCTCGGCAAATCCGTCCACGTTTCTCGGATGAGCAACTTTTCCGATGCGTGCGATCATGGCCTTCTTTAATAAATCAATTTTAATTGCTCAACTGTTACTATTATGTTGTGTCATGTTCAGTGTCGCGCCAAAATGGCAGACGGAAAACTTATTTCGCGTGTAGAAAATTGCGAAGAATTACATAATTTGAGGCGTTCCCATTACAGTAATCAAGTCGTTTCTTACATTTACAGGGACATCATTTTATTTTTACTTCAATTTTTATTGAACCTGAGTTTTTGAATGTACTTCACTCCCACCCTTCTACTAACGAAGTTCCAACTCCACACAGAACAAAGACCGCAGATAGTAAGCAGTACTGAGTTACTGAGTATAGTACGTTCCAGAAATATGTTCGCGTTTTCCAGTGACGAAAGAGCTTTCAATATTGAATCATATTTTCGCACAGGTACTGTCCGTTTGCCTACGTCGCATCCCGATTTCCCCCACCTGCTTCTGCTCGCCCCTCTGTAATAGCTGGGCTGTCTTAGGTCTTTTCTGAAAACATTAATTTCTCTTAGGAATTGGAAGTTTACGTAATATTATACAGCTGTTTAATTTAACTTAAATAAAAGGGCCTCGTTAAGTAATTAACTGTCACGTGATTTCCTCCCTTTCTACAATCCTGCGGCATAACCACTTGGACGGACAGTAGATAGCATGTCTGAGTAATTTTATATTTTCGGGTCGGGCAGAAGTGAAGATTGAATTTACAGTACGTAGAGTAGGTACAGAATTATTTCAACATGAGTTACTAGTACGAAGGACGAAACTGGCAATTGGACTTAGATGCAATAGTCTATAGTGCGATAATGTGCACAAAAGAACTGAAGCCTGTATCGAAATGAACGGCCACCATTTTCAAAATTGTGTTTAAATATTCATATTATGATTATTTTTCAATATAACTTCTTTCTCTATATTGTACGCTAATGTGCTGTAGATAGTATACCTAATATACACTGCATAATGAATACGTTCGCATGGATAACTCACTTCGTGAGTAAAAACACTTATTCTTAATACAGTACTGTACTTTGATTAAAGAAAAACCTAATTAAAATTATCAAACTCAAAATCGCGATATTTCCTAGTTTACGTAAATGGATTAACTACTTTTCTTCCTTCCTATACCTAGTAGAGTGATTTGTGTTTTACGCCAGTATCATCGAACTCCAGTCTTGGAGGGGGAGCAAGCGTGTTTCCGGTTCTCTATAGACAGGTTAATATTAAAAATATTAGTAAAAATAAAATGATGTCCCTGTATATTATGTAACCAATATTTCTTTCGTTTCTTCCTCTTCAATTAAGACGCATGAAGCAATTACAAATTCTTATTCGCTAACAGACGTAATTAATAGACCTAACCTCAACTTCTCTGTTTTCAGCAATGTCAATATCGTACGACGTCATGTTTTAAACAGCTGATAGGGAATCCGATGAGGCGATGAGGTGAAGCCGTTGTAGTGAACGCACTGCACTTAAAATATCCGTTGGGTGCGATTCGTATGAGGAGTGCGATACGATGTAGTGAACGCTTACCTTAATAGTATAGGTCTCGCAAGCACGGATTACCGACGGAAGGAATGCGAATCAAACACTGCGATAAGGAAGAGCGGGCGAGAGGAAAGGTCACGAGATAACTTTAATGATATTCTAGAGTACAGTCGGAAGAGAAATGACATCGATAGAATCAGTCTTGAGTTGTCATAGTTACATTACGACTTTAATGCTGGATAACTTTCGGTGCTGGACCCCGGACTCATTTCACCGGCATTATCACTTTCATCTCATTCAGACGCTAAATAACCTGAGACGTTGATAAAGCGTCGTAAAATAACCTACTAAAAATAAAATTACGACTTTACTTTGTTCCATTGCATGTGAATGCATGTCTTGTATCGCACGGTATTATTATTTCATTCGTAAACATATGTTGCGCGTTTAATTAGCTTCGAATTTTTCTCTTGCTACGTTCTTTATTTCTACAGCGATGTCCTCATTTGTTCATCTTCTTGAAAGAGATAGTACTTCCATCGGCTCGCACCTCTCCCCCTCGGCGTGCCTACATACACACGTCAAAACAGACAGCAACGCCACCATTGGTTTTCGGTAATCGTTTCTTGCGCGAGCTGTAACACTTGCTGATTAATAATAATAATAATAATAATAATAATAATAATAATACCTGTTATGCCTGTGTATTCAGCGTAATGTCCTGTAATGTCGCTTCTACAGAGACATCATTTTATTTTTACTCGAATGTTTATTGTACCTGAGTTTTTGAATGTACTTCACTCCCACCTCTTCTACTAATGAAGTTCAACCGTCCTCCACACAGATCCATGACCGCATATACAGTCATAGTAGCCTTACGGTCATAGTAAACAGTACGTTCCAAAAATATGTTCGCGTTTTCCAGTGAAGAAAGAGCTTTCAATATTGAATAATTTTCGCACAGGTACTGTCGTCCATTTGCCTACGTCGTATCCCGGTTTCCCCCACCAGCTTTTATTCGCCAGCTAGTGGCTGGGCAGTCTCAGCTCTTTTCTGAAAACATTAATTTCTGTTAGGAATTGAACGTCTACGTAATATTATACAACTATTTAAAATAACTTAAAAAAGGGTCTCGTTAAGTAATTAATTGTCATGTGATTTCCTCCCTTTCTACGACCCTACGACATAACCACTTGGACGGACAGTATAGGCTATAGCAAGTCTGAGTAATTTTATCTTTTCGGATCGGGCAGAAGTGAAGATTGAATTTACAGTACGTAAGGTAGTCTTTTAAAGAGTAGGTACAGAATTATTTCAACATGAGTTACTAGTACGAAGAAAGAAACTGGTAATTGGGATTAGGTACAGTAGTCTATATTGCGATAATATGCACATAGAACTGAAGCCTGTATCGAAAATAATGGCCACCATTTTAAAAAATGTGTTTAAATATCCATATTATGATTATTTTTATTTAACATCATTCTCTATATTGTACGCCAATGTGCTGTAGACAGTATAATATACACTGCATAATGAATACGTCCACATGGACAGCTCAGTTCGTGAGTAAAAACACTCATTGTTAATACTGTACTCTATTTTGATTAAACAAAAACCTAATGAAAATAATCAAACTCAAAAGTGTGATATTTCCTAGTTTACGTAAATGGATGAACTACTTTTCTTCCCTCCTATACCTAGTAAAGTGATTTGTTTGTATATTACGCCAGTATCATCGAACTCCAGTCGTGGAAGGGGGTATCAAACGGCGTTGATCCAGAGATAAATGTTAGTAAAAATAAAATGATGTCTCTGTATATACTACTACTAATTGAACCGTTGAGCAAAGCAACATATTACATTTTCTCCGACAGAACAGCGAATAAATTCCTCTTCCCATTCTGTACAAAACCTTCTGTTGCTGCTCGTTGAGACAGAGGATTTGTAGAGCGACATGGTACCGACACTGCTTGCCATCAGTACGTGAGCGAGAGAGAGCAATGTACAGGAAACTCCCCTTACCAGTATGAATGTCTTTGATTACACGATGTAATCACGATACCCAGTTTGGTCACCGCTGGTCTCGCTGCAGTCATCTCGTTGCTTGGCCAAGTTAAATCTACTCACGCGCACTAAGGCCACTGTTCCATGCAGCTCGGATATTTTATTCTATTCTGGTGTCGTGCGACGTGTGCCATGTTCTCGGAAACGTCCATGAATTATTGTTGCGATCGCTCGCCATGGTAACGGTGACGCAACACAAGGGGTGTGGCCTGAGCATCACTTATTAACGCAGAAACAATGCACGTCCTCTCGTCGTCTTGGAGCTACACGACAAAGATTTCACTCGCTCAAGTTTCTTAGCCCACCCCCGCTGGCACGTCTGTTCAGCAGGTGACAGCCCCGTCAAACAACACTCAGCGACAAGTGGAGACACAGTCACACCTGTCGATCAACCTCCATCCCCCCCCCCCCGCCGCTAATGCAGCCCGAAACGAGACGACATCTACATGTAGCATTCGTGAAATGTCAGGCGCGTTCGCTTTACTTCTGTCATATGTCTATACAGGGTGATTCAGAACTTACGTTACAGAAGAATATGGTAGATAGAGGCAGGGTTTAAGCTATAAAATAAATAATTCTCGCAAAAATGCACAAATGAAAAATTATATTTGTGCAAATTACGAAATGTTTGTACAGGGACATCACTTTATTTTTACTAACATTTTTAATATTAACTTGCCTATACCACTGGATCATCGCCGTTTGCTACCTCCTTCCACCTGGAGTTCGATGATACTGATGTAATATACAAACAAATCACTTTAATAGGTATAGGAGGCAAGAAAAGTAGTTCATCCATTTATGTAAACCTGGAAATATTGCGCTTTAGAGTTTGATCATTTTTGTTATGTTTTGTTTAATCAAAATACAGTACAGTATTAACAATGAGTGTTTTTACTCACGAACTGAGCTGTCCATGTGGACGTATTCATTATGTAGTGTATATTATACTGTCTACAGCACATTAGCGTACAATATAGAGAATGAAGTTAAATTGAAAAATAATCATAATATGGATATTTAAACACATTTTTAAAATGGTGGCCGTTCATTTCGATACAGGCTTCAGTTCTAATGTGCATATTATCGCACTATAGATTATTATGCCTAATCCCAATTACCAGTTTCGTTATTCGTACTAGTAACTCATGTTGAAATAATTCTGTACCTACTCTATAAAAGCGTACCTTACGTACTATAAATTCAATCTTCACTTCTGTCCGAACCGAAAAGATAAAATTATTCAGACATACTATCTACTGTCCGTCCAAGTGGTTATGTCGTAGGGTAGTAGAAAGGAGGAAATCACGTGACAGTTAATTATTTAACAAGACCCTTTTATTTAAGTTATTTTAAACAGTTGTATAATATTACGTAGACGTCAATTCCTAACAGAAATTAATGTTCTCAGAAACGAGCTAAGACAGCCCAGCCACTAGCTGGCGAATAAAAGCTGGTGGGGGAAACCGGGATACGACGTAGGCAAATGGACGACAGTATCTGTGCAAAAATGATTCAATATTGAAAGCTCTTTCGTCACTGGAAAACGCGAACATATTTTTGGAACGTACTGTTACTGTGACCGTAAGGCTACTATGACTGTATACGCGGCCTGGGTTCTGTGTGGAGGAGGGTTGAACTTCATTAGTAGAAGGGGTGGGAGTGAAGTACATTCAAAAACTCAGGTACAATAAAAATTGAAGTAAAAATAAAATGATGTCTCTGTAAATATTATAAATAATTGTGCAGAAAGCTAAAATCAATTAAGTATACAGAAAAAAAAGTTATGTAATTTGTTTCTTGAAGTTTTATTACTTTCAATCCAACTTATCACACTCATCTCGCCAAATACCATCTCACTGCCACCACTTCCATCGACGCTAAATAACCTAGTAGTTGATACAGCGTCGTTAAATTTACTTACTTACAAATGGCTTTTCAGAAACCTGGAGATACATTGCCGCCCTCACATAATTAATTGAGTTGATATATAATTAATTAAGATGATATGTAATTTAGTTGATATGTAAATAAATTAAGGTGATACTGTATGCAATTAAGTTGGTATGTAATTAATTAAGGTGATATGTAATTACTTAAATTGGTAATAGTTGGGTGAAACAGAAGCACTTATAAGTTAGATTCACTTCTGTTATTGTAGGCGTTATTATAGAATAGTTTTTATTTATAGTCCTAGGTTTATTGCATCTATTTATTTATAGTTAGAAATAAATTTAGGCTTATTTTATTTTATTTCATTTTTTATTATTGCTGTACTTATTATATTATTGTAATTGTAATTATTGTAGTATATTATATACTGTATCACTTCCACCGGGTGTATACCCAATTGTAGTGTTCATAAATACATACATAAGTCCTCCATCGATACCTATCTTGAGCAAGATTAATCCAGCCCCTACCATTATAACCCACCTTCCTCAAATCTATTTCCATATTATCCTCCTATCTACGTCTCGGCCTCCCCCAAAGGTCTTTTCCTCTCAGGTCTTCCAACTAACACTCTATATTTATTTATTTATTTATTTATTTTGCTAATAATTGCAACATAAAATACAAATAAACAGAAAAACTTTAGCTCGCCCCTGAAAGAGTAGAACTCGTGCTCAGGGGCGGATTCCCGAATTTAAATTAAGAAGTATATAATACAGTTTGTCTTATGTCTACTACACAATAAGAATGTATAAATTTAAATTTACAATTCTTCAATTTTTATAACATCCATACATAACTTTTTAAATTTAATACTAGAACTATTAGAATTGACATGATTAAGATATTTAAATATAAATTTGTTATATTTTCTTCGGCCTAATTTACTACTATGATTAAATACTGTAGCAGTGTTCCATTTTGGTTCAAACAATCTTAAAGAATTTAATTCATACCTTTTGTTTCGTAACTATGAGAATACAATTCAAAATTATTTCGATTTTTATGTATGAATTTTATTAATACAATATAATACATTTGTCTTATGTTAATAGGTTCGATGAGTTTGGGAACTACATAACATAACATAAAACTTTATAAAATTTTTAAAAGTGTTAAAATAAAATAGTTTCAAAAAATAAATAAATCTTGTACAACGGACGGTACCGTTTCGACACTGGTTTGTGTGTCTTCGCCGTCGAAACCAGAAGCAAGACGAGCTTTGTAGGCCTACCAGACGCTGACGAAGACACAAAAACCACTATCGAAACGGTGCCTTATGTTTTACAAAGTATATTATCTTTTTTAAACACTTTTACAGTTTCGGGTTTTTATAAAGTTTTATATTTAAAATTTCCTCATAATTTTGTTTACAAATTTCCAAAATTTTTAACAGTTTTTAATATACATCTTGATTACACAACTTTTGACACTGTATCACTTCGGAATATGTATGATAAAACTTTCTTGTGTTAAATTCTAACGTACCTTGTTTACACGTTTCGACCTTTTATGGGTCATCCTCAGAACTAGTCGTTGTTTGTCTTGGCGCCTCTTGTTTTCTTTCCTGTGAGGGGTGTTCGTGTCGTGTAATGTAGAGTCAAAGAGTGTGTGTGTTCTGAAATTGAGTTGTGTGTTAAGAATTTCGTTGGGGTGTGTTTTCGTGTGTCTGTATATTTCATACTGTACTATACTTGTTTTTTGAAAGATGGGACGTGACAGTTAAGCGGCCGAGCTTGGGACTATAGTGCCATGTTGCCAATATGAACTACCATGCTGCCAGCTGATGGAAGCTAGCAATTGACGTTAAGATGACTAACGTTAAAACATTCACTGACAATTGACGCGAAGGTAAGAAAACAATACAAAAATCGTCAGAGAATCAAACACGAAACATACCAATGCTAACATTGTGTGCACAATAAATGTCGCCAAGACAGCTTTAAGCACTCGCCAGGTGGGAACGGTAAGTATGGCAACTCAACCATTGTTACCATAACAACAGACCTACCACGCTATGTGACATTCAGTTGTTTTTCCGATCGCAATGCTCCTGTCATGTCCCATCTTTCAAAAAAACAAGTATAATGTGTTTAGTTTCTGGCTTTTTGGTTGGATGTGTAGTATTTCCATGTTGGTGTTGATGTCTCTGTGGGTGTGGTTAGCATTTGTGATGTGTTCTGCATATGTGGAGGTGTTTTGTAATTTTGTTATGGCTGCGATGTGTTCTTTGTAACGTGTTTGAAATGATCTGCCTGTCTGTCCTATGTACAAGTTGTTGCAGGTGTTACATTTAATAATGATACAGTTTTTAATAATCGAGTAATATGGTAATTTTTGTTCCACAGCATTTGTTTCAGTGTCTTCTGTCTTCAACGCGTAAACAGTGAAGGCCAAGGCTAAGAATAATGGTTAGGGGAGAGTCGGGTAGTATCGGACATCGGGTAATATCGGACAGTGCGTTTCTTTCATCTACCACCATATGGTAGTACCTGAATGACATGGTTACGTTTCTCTATGCGACATCACAGAAACGTAACCATGTCAATCAGGTACTATCATCGTGTGGTAGATGAAAGAAACTCACTGTCCGATATTACCCGATTCCGATACTATCCTACTCTCCCCTACTGTTCTACTTGTGGCCATGCGAGAACAATGCACTTGCGGTAAAACCGAAGATTCACTTAATTTTCGAATAGAAGTCGAAAAATGATGTCGTCGATAAGTTTGGACAGCCCTGCCAACACCTGATGCCCCTAATAGCTTTTTCAGATAGTTCCAAACCAAGTCAACTAGAGCCTTCCACCCGGCGCTGTGACAACTGTGATGTGCTAGCTTTCTGAACGCGCGCAACGCGTTTAAATGTTTCAAATTTAAATAATGAAATTACCCCTTGACAGCAAGGTAGCATTTCGCTTGTTTCCATTTTTAGCAGCAGAGGCGGCGGGCGTTGAAATGTTATTTTCAACTTTTCAGTACTTGTGGAGAGAAATCTAACGGTTTTATCATACATATCAGTTTGCTGCCAGACCTATCCATTACGTAACGGACTTACGTGTGAGTGTTTGTCATGTTTTCCGAAATAATAAACGCTTCATAGCGAAAGGACAGTTACATTTTAGAAAAGACAAATGAAAACTCCCATTTTAAAACAAACAATGCTGCTTAAACTGCAGGTATAGTCCCCAATTATACACATCACTTAGACTATTACACTTTTACTGCGTCACACTACTTTTGACCAATAAAACTGTACTGAATGACGCGTTTCAACCAATCATGGCTGCTTATATGACAATTTTATCACCTCCCTAGCATTTGTTTCTTTGTTTGCCAACATTCTACTTTCAATAATTGTATACTTTTAAATGATTCATGCTTATTACATCATTCTTCATTAAAACTTTTTTATTAATGATCTTGAATATATTATTTAGATTATGTTATAGCTTCTGCTATATGAGATTATGGATAGTCACGTATCAGAGATTGTTTAATATAGGCTATATTGATAATTGAAGTGGAATGCAATTGGTATAATAAAAATGAAACTGAATCAACAAAGCTTTCTTGACTAGTAATCGTCCACGAGTTCAATGAAAATTATATAGTTTTCACAACTGGTAACAAGAGAACAGCTGATCATAACACACTACTGCCATCTAGCGGAATATCTGTGATGATGAGATGGTACAATAATACATTTTCAAGACAGTTTAGTACATATTTTAGTAAATCAATTCATATTTTATTGTATTAGAGTACTTTACTTCTTCTAATCTTTATATACTTTCTTCTAATCGTGTAATAATCAAGTAAATGCTCCTATAGTTTTAATTTTCTATACATAAATCAAAACCTATATAGCGACATTACTGTTGACTATTACACTTCTACTACGTCATACTACTTTTGACCAATAAAACGGTACGAAAGGATGTCTTTCAACCAATCATGGCTGCTTATCGCACAATTTTGTCGCTTCCCTAGCATTTGTTTAATTTTATCACTTCGTTTTTATCACTTCCCTACCATTTGTTTCTTTGTTTGCCAACATTTCGAACTTGCAAATTCTTTACGATACTATAAAACATGTTTTCCAAACGTCATTTGTTTCTCGCATAGACAGTCAACTGAAAATGGCGGCTCCGTTCAAACGTTTTGGTGAAGCTAACATTAGTGAAATAGAATTTTAGTAAGTCAATTGATATCTACTTTATTGTATTAGAGTACTTTATTTCTTCTAATCTTTATATACTTTCTCCTGTTTTTATCACCTTTCTACCATTTTTTTCTTTGTTTGCCAACATTTCAAACTACAAATTCTTTACGGTACTATAAAATATGCTTTGCGATCGTCATTTGTTTACAGCATTGACAGTAAACGAAAATGGCGGCTCCATTCAAACGTTTTGGTGAAGCTAACATTAGTGAAATATAATTTCAGTAAGTCAGTTAATATTTTATTATATTAGAGTTCTTTACTTCTTCTAATCTTTATATACTTTCTTATAATCGTGTAATAGTACATATATAAATCAAAACCTATAGTGAGATTATTGTTGACTATTACACTCTTACTACGTCATACTACTTTTGACCAATAAAACGGTACGAAAGGACGTATTTCAACCAATCATGGCTGCTTAACGCACAATTTTATCGCGTCCCTAGCATTTGTTTAATTTTATCGCGTCCCTAGCATTTGTTTAATTTTATCGCGTCCCTAGCATTTGTTTAATTTTATCGCGTCCCTAGCATTTGTTTCTTTGTTTGCCAACATTTGAAACTGCGCTGGTCTGGACGTCAAAAATATATATAAAATTACAAACCACTCCAGTCGATGCACAGCAGTTTCAAATATGACTCGCATTGGCATTCAAGAACAAGAATTAATAAAAATCACTGATCATACCTATGCATCTTCTGAAATCCGATTTACAAATAAATGAAGAGCACCATTCGGAAATCCTGAATAAGTTGAATGCACCATGTAGGCCTAAATCAACGAGTTCCACTTCTATTATGCACACGTCCAATATAACATCAATTGAACCACCAACCACATTCAAATTTGAAAATTGTACATTCAATAATTATTCCTTTTAAAATTATTCATGTTTATTTTTTATGTCATCGTCGTTAATTAAAACTTTTCTAACACTTGTGTATATTAGTTAGGTTATGTTATAGCTTCTGCTCTGAGAGGATAAAAAGAACTTCTGCTATATGGTATTGTTTAATATTAAGATTTATTGAATAGTAATCATTACAGTGTATGTATAAAGACACTACTGCCATCTAGCATGCATCTAGCGTAATATTTGTAATGTTGAGATGGTACAATAATACATTTGAAGACAGTTGTATTTTCGTAAGTCAATTAATATGTTATTGTATTGAGTACTTCGTTACTTCTAATCTTTATATACTTTCTTCTAATCGTGTAATAGTCAATTAAATCCAACTCGAGTTTTGATTTTCTCTAGATAAATCAAAACGTCTAGTGAGATTACTGTTGATAAAACTGCAACTCATTTTAGAAAAAAACTTTTTTTAATATTGTTGAACAGAACGTTGGGATGCAGGCCTATTACATTCGAGAAAAAATTTAAGTTTCTGAATATCAGAAATCAACTCCGAATCAATGAATTAGTAGTCACTAAAGCATAGCAGAGAACTTGAATATTGCAATAAAAAATTTAAAAACTTATAGATTTCTCGCTTTAAGTTGAAAAATGAGTATTGTCAATCAAATGACTAATCAATTACAGTCTTCTAACAAAGTGTTTAATGCGCTTCGAGATTTAGCGTTAACCAAATTTACCCAACATTCAAGAATCTAAGAGTGAGTTTTTGGACAGTGAAGATAGACCAATTGAATAGTGTGTTACCGGGATAACAACTTCTTTATAAACATAATTGTGTACCTTTAACGTTTATGTAACAATAATACCAGAATATTATTAACAATTTTAATTTATTTACCATTTTTTACGAAAATATGTACCTTTAGATCAAAAAGGGAATATGTCAGCAGTTTTCAAACATATCTCTCTATATGCTCCGGTTTCTAAAAAAAATTGACTCCTTGTGGACAAAGTAAATGTGGTTATGGGCAAGGTAACAATGTCAAGAACTATGAGTTAAAACATATAAAGTGTAATTTGTGAAGTTTGTGTTTTTCTCAAAATAACCTGTATATAACTAGTCCCATTTTTGATCTCACTGTCTCACTTATGAATGTGTTAGTTAAATGTATAAACTTAAAAAAAAATAGGGACAAGGTAGAGTATCTACCGGCCACTGAACGAATATTGCATACTTTTATCATTGTCAATGTGGCGCTATAAACCAATTTTCAATATGCCCACTTTTATAGCACAGCCACAACACATTTCAATTCATACATTAACACATTTCATACATCACAAAACATACACAGAACGAATTAAATGTAATTGTTCTGAAAGTCGCCATATTTTCTTCCTGGCATTACGATCCACTTCCACTAGATAGCTCCTGACACGAGCAACAGGATTGGCAATACATGCAAAAGAAATGATAGGCCTACTAAACGTGAGGAATGTTACTACAGGTGTGGAAAGGTTAGTTAGTTTAGGTTAGGTTAGGTTAGGTTAGGTTAGGTTAGATTAGATTAGGTGTGTATTATATGACAAGTTAGGTTTTATTAGGTGTGTAGTATTATGTGAGAGGTTAGGTTAGATTTGATTAGGTGTGTAGTATTATGAGAGAGGTTAGGTTAGGTTTGATTAGGTGTGTATTGTGTGACAGGTTAGGTTAGGTTTGATTAGGTGTGTATTGTGTGACATGTTAGGTTAGATTTGATTAGGTGTATAGTCTTATGAGAGAGGTTAGGTTAGGTTAGATTAGGTGTATATTGTGTGACAGTTTAGGTTAAGTTTGATTAGGTGTGTAGTATTATGAGAGAGGTTAGGATAGGTTTGATTAGGTGTGTATTGTGTAACAGATTAGGTTAGATTTGATTAGGTTTGTAGTATTATGAGAAGCTAGGTTAGGTTTGATTAGGTGTGTATTGTGTGACAATTTAGGTTAGGTTTGATTAGGTGTGTAGTATTATGAGAGGCTAGGTTAGATTTGATTAGGTACGTATTGAGAGACAGTTTAGGTTAGGTTTGATTAGGTGTGTAGTATTATGAGAAAGGCTAGGTTAGGTTTGATTAGGTATGTATTGTGTAACAGTTTAGGTTAGATTTGATTAGATGTGTAGTATTATGAGAGAGGCTAGGTTAGGTTTGATTAGGTATGTATTGTGTAACAGATTAGGTTATGTTTGATTAGGTGTGTAGTATTATGAGAGGCTAGGTTAGGTTTGATTAGGTATGTATTGTGTGACTGTTTACGTTAGGTTTGATTAGGTGTGTAGTATTATGAGAGAAATTAGGTTAGGGTTGATTAGGTATGTATTGTGTGACAGTTTAGGTTAGGTTTGATTAGGTTTGTAGTATTATGAAAGAGATTAGGTTAGGTTTGATTAGGTGTGTATTGTGTAACAAATTAGGTTAGGTTTGATTAGGTGTGTAGTATTATGAGAGGCTAGGTTAGGTTTGATTATGTGTGTATTGTGTGACAGATTAGTTTAGATGTGTATTATGTGACAGGTTAGGTTAGGTTTGATTAGGTGTGTAGTTTTATGAAAGAGGTTAGGTTAGGTTTGATTAGGTGTGTATTGTGTAACAGATTAGGTTAGGTGTGTATTCTGTGACAGGTTAGGTTAGGTTTGATTAGGTGTGTAGTATTATGTGAGAGGTTAGGGTAGGTTTGATTAGGTGTGTAGTATTATTACTATGTTGGCGACACTGAAACCGACTGTCACATTAACGAAATATGGCCATATTCTTCATTCACGCACGACGATTTTCGTATGGGTCGGGTGGGCATATAGTTCCCCCAGCAATCGCATCAATTTATACTAATCAATACTATAAATCCAAGGCATTTTCAAGGTATTCTAGCAAGTTACTATAGACTAGTGCCTGGGACATAAGAGTGGGTTAGAGTCATAACTCGTTCCAAAAATGAAAATTTTCACAAATGAGGGAAAACATATTTATAATACTTGGAGTCTATTTTCTTCACAATGAAGGTTAATAAATGAACGAGCAGTGATTGAAAACTACTATTCATATTTGTAACCGCATTTATTTATACAGGAGTAAAAGTTATTTAGCTTTAAATTATAGATCATACGAGTTTTGACAACGACCTTTGGTTCATGAGTGTTCTGAGAGTACTCCGTTTGGAACATTAAGAGTTTAGAAAATGACCAGTTGGAATCATGTGGGGTTCGACAGAAACAAATTAAAATATTACACAAGAACATTGCTTCAAGCATATTTTTAAATTCAATGTAAAAAATAGGTGTCCAATTATTAAATTCTTTAGATGAGTATATTTAAAAAATAAAGTACCGGTACAATGTAAACTGAGGGGTACTGTCAGAGAGAAGGATAAGTCACAAAAAAAAATAAAGTATTCTGAGAACAATCTGAGAATTTCTGGTGGCAATTTTAAATTGCAGTGAGATAAGCTATTGCCAGAGATATTTCAATTATGACACAACATTCTAGAGGTGAAAAAAACTAAATTTTGTTAGAAAAGTGGTTTCCCCCTTATTTGAGTTTAACTCTCAATTTAAAACCTACAAAGAAATAGTGATTATTAATAATTTTATCAGAACTTAAATATTACTTACTACGTTCCTTTATATCACAAGATTAATATCTTGGTATTAAGAAAATTCTTTCATCACTTCCGCTTGTTTAAAAGTTACAATTTTCTTTAAACAGTAAATATGACGTTCAGAGACGTTACATAAAAGTATTCGGAAATATTTGGTTAATACAAATCGCTAAAATACCGACTAACTATTAATGAATATATTATAATAAATTGTAATTAAACACTCAGCCCTGCTTAGTTTATCAATATGGCACTAGAACCCAAGCACAATCAGGAAAGAATACTAACCTTGCTAATTTGGCCGGGTTTCTTTTCGTTATTTGTGGAGCTGCTATACGTTTCTCTCCAACCGGTAATACGTTCTCTTCCGTAATATTACGTTTACAAAATGCTCAATTATAGCCGCTAAGTTTACTGATATTTATAAAAATAACAAGACACATGCAAGATACTCATCCACAACCCTATTATACACAACAAGAAGTGGAGAAGCAGGAGGGAAATACTGATCGGTGATTGGTCGAGAAGCGCTATACAACAGAACTCACAAGATCAAGTGGATCATGAGACTTTTGACAAAAACCGGGAAGTTTGTCGCTTGTTTACACAAGCATTATGTAAGAAATGTGACAAATTAACCTCTGAATCGCGTTCTAGATGATAACTGCATGGGAATATAACGGTATCTCAATTTTTCATTTTTTGGAGCATGTGAGTTATGACTAGACAGTGGATGCGGGATGACTTAAGGAAAAGTGAAGTTGTTTCGTATCAGAGTATATGGCACGTGCCGCGCCGTCCGTCTTTTGTGTACCTGGCGAGTACAGCAGCGTACAAAACGAAGGAACCCCGAACCGTGCAGTTGTGTTATCCTGCTGAAGTATTTAGTACGCGTTGAATATGTTGCGCTGATCCATTCATAATGGCAAAACGTTAAATTCGCTGGGAGATACGAAATTCAATTAATAAGTATGAGAGTGATATTTTATGTATTAACGAAGACAATATCGTGTGTAATGTATGTAAAATTGAAATAAAAACCAGAACAACTCAGGCTATAGAGAAACATTGCAACAGTGCATCGCACAGGAAATGCGTTGAAATGAAATCTGAGGAACCATCATCATCATCATCATCATCATCATCATCATCAGCATAGGCCACCGGCGTGGCTCAGTAGGTTAAGGCGCTTGCCTGCCGGTCTGAAGTTGCGTTCGGGCGCGGGTTCGATCCCCGCTTGGGCTGATTACCTGGTTGGGTCTTTTCCGAGGTTTTCCCCAACCGTAATGTGAATGCCAGGTAATCTATGGCGAATCCTCGGCCTCATCTCGCCAAATATCATCTCGCTATCACCAATCTAATCGACGCTAAATAACCTAGTAGTTGATACAGCGTCGTTAAATAACCAACTAAAATAAAATAAATAAAAAAAGCATCATCATCATTTAGTTGTGCGGGTCTAACGACACGTGCAACATGATGCTTAGTACAAATATTCCTCTAAAGAAATTGAGTGATCCCCATTTTAGAGGTTTTCTTCAGAAGTTCTCTCGATACAAAAACTGTTTAAGCGATAGACGAAGACGATTCACCTTCGACAACTTACGAGAATATATCGTCGTTTACTGCAACGCAGGTAATTGCATCAATGATGACGAGAACTGAACCTTGCAAGGTATGTACTACAGTACGTTATTTTTCTTTTCCTTCTGACTGCACGGAGATACAGTAGCATGTTGACGTCGTCTGTTTATGTTTAAAACCTGTTCAGCCAATGGTCTGAATGAAAAAAATTGTAACATATAGTAAATGTGCACTTACATTCAACGATAAGTCATCTCGCATCCACTGTCTAGTTATGACTCTAACCCAGCCGTGGCGAAAATGCGACTCACGAGCACATTGTGGCTCGCATTGCATTACACTTGCTTCCTACCTACAACCACCACCCTCTCACTCACTGGAGTCAAGCTCCGTTCCATTTGTATTTGTCTCTGACCTGCGAGTGGCGTATCGTCGCAATGTCTCTCTCGAAACCATGTACAGTACCTCTATAAAAACGAAAGTTTCAAGTAGGATGGGAGGATGCAATTTTTTGCTGACAATATGATGAGAATATTAAATGTATGATTTGTTCACAAGTATTACGAGGAAAACGGTTGTATAACATAAAACGGCATTATAAGTTAATACATGTTACTGATGAAACATTAAGGGAGCTATTCATAGACATTTCGCTAGCCCGAGCTACGAGCTTGCTAAACAGGATTTATATCATATCATATAGCTAACACTGGTTTATGAATACGAAAAACGTTAGTTCGCTGATCATCCACCGAAAGCCCGCGCTAAGAATGTCTATGAATACGGCCCTAAAAGGTTAAGTGTTATTATTATTATTATTATTATTATTATTATTATTATTATTATTATTATTATCATCATCATCATCTCTGTACGTCGATCCTTTTTCAGCAGATGTACGAATAATGCGGTTAGATCTTCAATTTAAACTCACAGATTTACAATGTGATGTTAAATGAAAGCTAGATGTAAGGACTTGACAGATATTGAACTTTTCAAATCTTTGGCAAAAATAAATATTTGAAGCTTCGTTCTTTCGCTTGCTCTGTTGAAGGCATGTTCGCTATAACTTACGTTTGTGAAAAATTATTTTCAACAATGAAAAATAGTAAAAATCAAATTTAAATCACGACTGACAGACAAATACCTTCGTGATCAACTACGACTGGCAGTAAGTGACATAATTTCTGATTCTGAAACTCTGCCGCAGAGAAATTCTGAAGACAATTAATTTTAGGTTGTGATAATGTGTCCTATGTTTTCTTGTTCATTTCTTTCTTCGTTACAGGTACTAAACATTAGTTTGTAGCCTTGTACTGTATAAAATTATATTTAAGTTCTTGACGTAAGGAAAATGAAAAACCGTTAATAAGACAGTTCCCTCACTTCCCCTTCGGGTGTCCGCCTCCCTCCATAGGTGCTTACACAGTGGCTCGGCGCACGATGGCATTTTCGCCACGGCTGCTCTAACCGATTTATAAGTAACCTTCACTAAAATTGGAAAGATATTTACCGGTAAATTTGTACAGACCGGTCTCTCGTCTTATAGAAAAGGAATTTACCGGGCCGCGTTCTCTGAGAGATTGAGGACCAATACTTTAGGTAATCAAACGCAGGACTGTACACATAAGTAAATACCGTACCCATGCCTTTCGCTGATTCGAAACCCCGACCGTGGCTTTATGAAAATTCATAGCCAAGCCCCTCCAGCCGTATCAATACCCAGCATCCACACAGCATTAGGAACTTAGCTGCAACGTTTTATATAAAATGCTTCTTGAATTTTCGCCACTGTTGTACCGATGCAGTAGCACGCAGAATGCGCTTTTTAATCACTCTCAAGTTTAATTAAAATTCCTCAGATGCCATGAAAACCAAAATGTATACATTAGCTGATTCAGCAGATAAATTACTCCGAAGCACGCTTCAAAACAGGGAACGGGTCCGCCATCATGAATTACTCCACTTCCTGACGACATAGTGAAGTGACTCGGAAGCTTTATTAAGGCTCACACGCAGTGCAATTGAACGCTGCAATTAATGACGTAATAACATTACTTTAGGCGGTTTACAATTAAAACACTGCGCCGTTATCCGAACGCTGGCGCGAATTTCTACATCGGATAACACTAACAGAGTTCTAATTCCTGAGGTTTCTTCTTCTTGCTTTCTTCCTTCTTCCTCCTCTTTCATAATCTTTATCGTCCTATTCATTTTTTCTCTTTATTCTTCTTTCTCTCCAATGTTTCGCTTTTTTTTCTTTTACAATAATAATAATAATAATAATAATAATAATAATAATAATAATAATAATATTAATAATACTTACTGGCTTTTAAGGAACCCGGAGGTTCATTGCCGCCCTCACATAAGCCCGCCATCGGTTCCTATCCTTGGCAAGATTAATCCAACCTCTATCATCTTATCCCACCTACCTCAAATCCATTTTAATATTATCCTCCCATCTACATCTCGGCCTCCCCAAAGATCTTTTTCCCTCCAGCCTCCCAACTAACAATTCGACCATACGTGCTACATGCCCTGCCCATCTCAAACGTCTGGATTTAATGTTCCTAATTATGTCAGGTGAAGAATACAATGCGTGCAGTTCTGTGTTGTGTAACTTTCTCCATTCTCCTGTAACTTCAGCCCTCTTAGCCCCAAATATTTTCCTAAGCACCTTATTCTCAAACACACTTAACCTATATTCCTCTCTCAAAGTGAGAGTCCAAGTTTCACAACCATATAGAACAACCGGTAATATAACTGTTTTATAAATTCTAACTTTCAGATTTTTTGACAGCAGACTGGAAGATAAAAACTTCTCAACCGAATAATAACAGGCATTTCCCATATTTATGCTGTATTTAATTTCCTCCCGAGTATCATTTATATTTGTTACTGTTGCTCCCAGGTATTTGAATTTTTCCACCTCTTCAAAGGATAAATTTCCCATTTTTATATTTCCATTTCGTACAATATTGTCGTCACGAGACATAATCATATACTTTGTCTTTTCGGGATTTACTGCTAAACCTATCTCTTTACTTGCTTCAAGTAAAATTCCCGTGTTTTCCCTAATCGTTTGTGGATTTTCTCCTAACATATTCACGTCATCCGCATAGACAAGCAGCTGATGTAACCCGTTCAATTCTAAACCCTCTCTGTTTTCCTGGACTTTCCTAATGGCATACTCTAGAGCGAAGTTAAAAAGTAAAGGTGATAGTGCATCTCCTTGCTTTAGCCCGCAGTGAATTGGAAACGCATCTGACACAAACTGACATGTACGTTTCACTGAGACACATTTTAATTAATGTAACTAGTTTGTTGGGAATACCAAATTCAATAAGAATATTATATAAAACTTCTCTCTTAACCGAGTCATACGCCTTTTTGAAATCTATGAATAACTGATGTACTGTACCCTTATACTCCCATTTTTTCTCCATTATCTGTCGAATACAAAAAATCTGATCAATAGTCGATCTATTACGCCTAAAACCACATTGATGATCCCCAATAATTTCATCTACATATGGAGTTAATCTTCTCAAAAGGATATACGACAAAATTTTGTACGACGTCAACAAAAGTGATATTCCTCGAAAGTTACTACAGTTAGTCTTGTCCCCCTTCTTAAAAATAGGTACGATTATGGACTCCTTCCATTGTTCTGGTACAATTTCCTGTTCCCATATAGCAAGTACAAGTTTATAAATTTCGCTAGATAGTGCCCTTCCACCCTCTTGTATTAATTCTGCTGGAATTTGATCAATACCAGGAGACTTGTAATTTTTCAGATTTTCTATGGCAATTTCGACTTCAGAAAATGTGGGTTCCGGTATAAATGGCTCAGCAGTTTGTATTTGAATTTCGTCCCGATCATTTCTATTTGGCCTATGTATATTTAGTAGTTGCCCAAAATAGTTTTTCCATCTGTTCAGGATTGAATGAGAGTCTGCAATTAAGTCACCATTCTCATCCTTGATCACGTTTACCCTTGCCTGATATCCGTTTTTAAATTCCTTTATACCCTTACAATAAAAAAATTACATTTATTATAGCAATTGGAAAGGGTACGTCCCCTATTCACTTCATTTGGTGGAAGTTGTTTTTATATTCTTAAAAAACTTGTAAAATAGATTAATTAGGTACATTGGTTATTTAATCAAACGCCATGTTGTTTGAAATGCATTTATTCTATTTTCCTTTACAATGTCATAAACGTTAATTACACACCCATGTCTTTCTATCTCCTCGCTGCATAACTGTGCAATAGAAAACGAAAGACTTTCCTAAAGAAAACTGAGTCGCAATCGAAAGATTTTTCTGCAATGCAAAATTAATAACTTTCATTTCAAGACAAATACAATACTTATAACAATACATTATCTTCAGAAACAAGATGATGTCCTGCTATAATGAAATGCTTATCCATGCTTCAAAATATAAAGGTCTGAAATTCTTAAATGAATTAACACAATTTTCTTGTGTTATTTTTTAATATATATCGCCCTAATCTATTAAATAAGACCCAAGTTCTATAGTGAGTATGTATTAATGTCGTGTTAACATTACTAGTCATAATCGTAATATATTGGAATTAATTTGTTTCGGATAACAAAGATTAATTTAAGACCTAACCTATAAAATCGTATATGTGATGAATTTAAATTACTAAAAAGAAAAAAATAAAACCATTTTATTGAAATTACCTACAAATTCCGCAAGCACGAACCTATATTTTAAATGTTTTAACAAGCAAATATAATCAGAAAAATTTACTGTTTAAATTTCGAACCTCTTTACCATGTTCATATTTAGGATTTACCTTAGCTGACAAGTTCCGAAATCTTGTTCTTCAATGTCCAAAGCCTAACAATGAAGAACAAGTCAGCTTTTACTTTCATATCTTTATATGTGACAAGTATTTCATTCGTTCACTGTATCTTTCTTACGACTTACCACATGATATTAGAGCCTATAGCCAGGCTAGAATGTGTATCCACTGAAACAACTTTCTATTTATCCCTGACACACTTGCTAGGCGTTGAGAAATGTAATATTTCAAGGACATAACATGATATTAACATAAAATATCATAAATAAAGAGAATACCAAATTCATAAGACCCAAGACTTTATAATAAAATTACAAACCATTTTCCAAATTTGAAATATTTTAAAATTGAAGCTTTAAAAAAAGAAATTTGTAAAATTACCCATGATATATAATATTAACAAATATATATATATATTTTTTACCTTTTATTTCTGTCGACTATATTCATGTTTTTATTGAATATCACTGGCTTCTGTCGGATTGTCAATTTATATTAAATGTGCATTTTTCTCTCTTTTTTCTTTATTCTTGCTTTTGTGTTGTATTTATTGGTTTGAATTAAGTTACGTACTGTATTTAGTAAACTGTCCTTGTAAATTTTATGTTATATTATTGGCTAAGACCACACCGTACACGAGCCTGGCTCTTACGGTAGTGGCTAGAAACATTTTTGTTTTATAATTTTAATTTGTACTCACTAGCTAGCTAGTTAAATAAATAAAAACTGGTATGCTAATAAATATTTCCAAATATTTTAATTCATCAAAGTTGTACAAAACACTATAATGGTAAAAGGTAAGTAATGGGCAATTAAAAATTGAGTACCTACCTTCCTTTCAAAGAAAGCCACAATTAATATTGAAACTCACATATTGTTACAAAACAGATTATTGTTCCTGTTGATGTTAGGCATTTCTGTTTGTACTGAAGTGTTTAGGTATTTATGCTCGTATTATAGTGGTTTAGGTATTTCTGTTTGTTTTAAAGTACAGTATTAAGAATTTCCGTTGGTATTAAATTTCTAGGTATTTCTGTTGTCATTAAAGTGTTAGGTATTTATTTATATTAAAGTTTCAGGAATTTCTGTTGTTTATATTATTGCGTCAGATAATATTTTTGTTGATATTAAAGTGTTAGGTATTTCTGTCGGTATTAAAATGTTCGGTATTCCTATCATAGCAAAGTAATGTATTAAATTTTATGTAGGCCTACTATTCCTCTAGATATTAAAGTGTTAGGTTCATTTTTTGTTGAAATTGAAACCTTATTCTTTTTGTTGACATTAAAATGTTAGGCATTTTGGGTATTTCTGTTGGTATTAAAGAAATAGTTTTCCTTATTTGTAGGCATTAAAATGTAAGTTATCTATGTAAGTATAAAAGTGTTATGTTTCTTTTGTTGATACTGAATTCTTCGATATTTCGGTTAGCATTCAAATGTTAAGGTATTAATTCTGTTAATATTGAAGTGTTAAGTGTATCTGATAGATATTTCAAACAAAAAAGTGTAATACAATTTTGCTCCTTTTTTATTACTTTCCGATATAAAAATTATTTTATATGAAACATTTCATAGCATATTTTGAGAAAGCCATTGATTTAATTCCCAATATGCTCAGTGAATTTAAGAGAGCAGTTTATTATGATAATAAATTATTAAAAGAATTTTAGGTTTGTCCTTTAAATGTGCAGAAATTTGATCCGAACAAATGTAACGTTTCGTTCTGAAAAGGAATTTAAAAATGTTACAGTTATTCGGATCGAAGTTCTGAATATTTAAAGGATAAAGCAAAATTCTTTCAATCATTTATTATCATAATACACTGCTCTCTTAAACTGACTGAGGATAACGGGAATTAAATCCATAGTTTTACCAAAACTTGCTATGAAGTGTTTCATAGAAAACAAATTTTATCTCGAGTCTCGAAAAGGATGCAAAAACCAGTAAAATAAAATTGTATTAAACTTTTTCGCTTGAATATCTCAAGGAATAAACCTCTGAAATTTATGAAATTACTTACGGTTTGTTGGTATTAAAGTGTTAGGTATTTGTATTCGGATTAAAAGTCAGCTTCTTTTAGTGCTATTGAAGTATTAGATATTACTGTTATTGCGTTAGATATTTTTGTTCATATTATTTAGTGTTCTTAGCATTATTTTATAGTTATGTTGGTAACTAATGGTTTTACTGCTAACAGAATTAGTGTAAAATAATTACTACAATATTAAACACACCTTCAATGAGAGAAGTTAAACATAAATGGGCATGTCATTTTACATTCTACGCTGGATATCATATCTACAATAAAGATTCGCAAGCAAATTTTGTGTTTTAAGGCCCGTCGTTCTTAAAAATATATAACTAATATACTCAAAGGTGTATACACGTATCTAGTGCTTACCGAATAATGAGTAAAAGAGATTCACACCTTTCTTCATGAAATTGGGTAAAATATTTGGTATACCTGTTGGTACTTTGTTAGGTATGCCTATTGGTATTATGTTAGATATGTTAGGTATTAAGTTAGGAATGCTTGTCGGTATTAAGTTAGGTATGCCTGCCGGTACAATGTTAGATATATTAGGTATTAAGTTAGGTATGCCTGTAGGTATAATATTAGATATGTTAGGTACTAAGTTAGGTATGCCTGTCGGTATAATGTTTGGTATGTTTGGTGTTGTTGAGCTTGTGGTAGGAGTCTCTGTTGTTGTGCTTGTGGATGGTGTTGTGGTAGTTGTAGTTGTTGGTTCTGTGAATCAAACAAAATGTAATATGAATTTATATACTTATAACTCATGACATTAAAATGTTGAATATGTATGTAACAATCTAACGCCTTCATGTTAAAATGATTTATTCCCTAAACTTTCACTTTCACTTCCATTTAAATGAGCTTTAGTGCATAGTGAAAGCTTAAAATGCAAACACAATTACAAATACGTATATTTAATTTTGTGTGATATATAACTTCGTCATTTTTTATTGTAATTCAACAATCTGAGATACTATCAACGTCAATCTCCTTAATTTGTAAGGTTCTTTCTGAATATAATTGTACAGAAACCTTTGACGTCTTGATTATAAAAATGTTAACAAATTACTGCTACGCAACGAATGTTATTCTTCATCATTCATTCATCGTCACACTTCCTTTCAAATTACAACAAAAAAACTCAATGCTAGAGTTTATTTGAAATACTATTTTTCTGTAACTTAATTCACACTTATCACGTTTTAGATGTATAAAACCTAAAATACCTATTTTGCACATTCATAATTTTGTCAGAGCTCTTCCTATACACCATCACGTAAGAAAGTTCATTATAGCATCTGCTATATTTCTTGTACCGTACTACAAATTGCAGGAATTTTAAGAATCATCGTCTTTGTCTTGACTGGTGCAATTACTTGAACATAACGAAGTAGTAATTTAGAAAACTGGTTTCACATTTTATTCTCTAAGATTAATTTCTTATATGGTACTTACATATATTTTTCTTCTACAATTTAGCATAATTGAGAAACTTAGCTCACTGTATTATAAAGTGATACATTATAAATTATTTTGAGAAAATCATAGGTTATACATATATCACTTTTAATATGATGATTATATTATATTATCAGTATACTATAATAATTATTTTGGGACAAATCATGAACATTTTTCTCTCCCAAAAGCGTATTGATTACTATTAATGAGGGGCTCTTCTTTTCGCACTTTTTCTTCTGTAATTATTGAATTAACGGTATGAAGTACTGTATTATCCGTTTTTATGTACGACGATATGATAAACCAAAGAATACGAAGCGCATAAATTTTGTATTTACTAATTTTGCATATGTTTTTAAAGAGTTATATTTTATTCACTATCACAACAAAACTTAGGTGTTTTGTAATGTGTTTTGTGTTTGAAACGTAGTCCATTTCATCTTTTTGTGAACATCCCCAGTTTCTGTTATGCATTTTACACACATGTATTGCATACTATTTTTTAACGATCGTTAATTGTAATTAATGAATTAATAAGTTTCTAATGTTATATTGATTTTAAATGAAGATTGATTTTGTTTCTTTTGGATTTATATTTTAACGGAACTTTGTATTTCGTTGCTATTACCGTAAACTGTTGCTAAAGTACATACAATGTTAAAGTGGATCATATGTGTGCTTTCTCCATAAGTAGCGCCAATTTGGATCATTAATTTTCTTCTATAAATGCCACTAAAAATAGTTTTCTTTGCATGTGTGATCCATGTGGCGCTGACTTATCTAATGTAGACATATGAAACCACATGTGATCTACCCCAGTTTACGGGAATCTATGTACATAGAAATTAAATTAATGTGTTTTATCTTTCTGCATAAGTTGTAATTTTCTATCAGTTTTGATATTAATCGTAGAAATTATGGCAGAAATGATTGTAGATAACGATTATGCTATGGAATATAGAGATATAAAAGAGGCAACAGGGAATCGTATAGGAATGTGGAGTTCCGTATCATGGTAACACTAACGGTAAGTAGATTAACAAAAACCGCACGATCATCCAAAAAATAACTTTACCGCATACTTCATGGCCAACGGTAATACATCACTACCTTCACGAAGATGTCGCTATTCACCAAGGCTCATTGGCTACTCACTGCCTCCATCGAAATCCATCAACTATGCGTATCGATGCTAAAAATCCGTACTCATGACGTATAGAAGTAGGCTAATGTTTTTATAGTAATAATAATGAGTCTTCTTTTAAAGTGGAACATTTAGGTGGGCACATATTTGGGAAAAATGTCCGTTATCATTTTTGTAATAAATTTTTTATGCCACATCTTGTTCCTAAGAGGTAAAGCGTCGATACAACTCGCCACATAACATTACTTCTTAGCAGTAGATGGCTGATACAACCAGCAACATAGCTTACTTACTGGCTTTTAAGGAAACAGAGGGTTCATTGCCGCCCTCACATAAGCCCGCCATTGGTCCCTATTCTGAGCAAGATTAATCCAGTCCCTATGATCATATCCCACCTCCCTCAAATCCATTTTAATATTATCCTCCCATCTACGTCTCGGTCTCTCCAAAGGTCTTTTTCCCTCCGACCTCCCAACTAACACTCTATATGCATTTCTGGATTCGCCCATACGTGCTACATGCTCTGCCCATCTCAAACGTCTGGATTTAATGTTCCTAATTATTTCAGGTGAAGAATACAATGCGTGCAGTTCTGTGTTGTGTAACTTTCTCCATTCTCCTGTAACTTCAACCCTCTTAGCCCCAAATATTTTCCTAAGCACCTTATTCTCAAACACCCTTAACCTATGTTTCTCTCTCAACGTGAGAGTCCAAGTTTCACGACCATGAAGAACAACCGGTAATATAACTGTTTTATAAATTCTAACGTTCAGATTTTTTGACAGCAGTCTGGATGATTAAAGCTTCTCAACCGATTAATAACACGCATTTCCCATATTTATTCTATGTTTAATTTTCTCTCGAGTATCATTTATATTTGTTACTGTTGCTCCAAGATATTTGAACTTCTCCACCTCTTCTAAAGATAAATTTCCAATTTTTATATTTCCATTTCGTACAATTTTCTCGTCACGAGACATAATCATATACTTTGTCTTTTCGGGGTTTACTTCCAAACGCATCTCTTTACTTGCTTCAAGTAAAATTTCCGTGTTTTTCCTAATCGTTTATGGATTTTCGCATAACATATTCACGTCATCCGCATAGACAAGCAGCTGATGTAACCCGTTCAATTCCAAACCGTCTCTGTTATCCTGGACTTTCCTAATGACATATTCTAGAGCAAAGTTAAAAAGTAAAGGTAATAGTGCATCTCCCTGCTTTAGCCCGCAGTGAATTGGAAACGCATTTGACCGAAACTGACCTATACGAACTCTGCTGTACGTTTCACTGAGACACATTTTAATTAATCGAACTAGTTTCTTGGGATTATCAAATTCAATAAGAATATCATGTAAAACTTCTCTCTTAACCAAGTCATATGCCTTTTTGAAATCTATGAATAACTGATGCACTGTACCCTTATACTCCCATTTTCCAGCAACATAGCATGAAGGATAAAAATAAAAGAATCCTTAATAATGCAACATGCATAATGATCTTTAATTTATTTCTTACAGAGCATAACAAACGTTTCACTGTTATGTTTTTTAATATGTTTCCTTCTATAAAATAGATACTTTTGTTACGGTAATAAATAAAATTATGTACGTAACTAATGTTAAAAGCGACTTTCCGCACTCATAGTTTTAGGAGCATTCGCTCACGCTTGTAACCTAATTTAACCACTTGTAAGGAAAAGTGTATCTTTACAGAATACTTGTATAAATAACCATATCAGTGCCTCTGTAGGTAAACATCTTCTAGCAGTTGTTATAATTAGCCAAACATTTTATTTAAAGTTTTAAGTCCATTCTGAACCATATTGTTTACATTTGGAACTCCTGTTGGTATTATATTATTCAAAGCTGGTACTTTATTCATGATAGGCTTGGCGGTTGTCGTAGTTGTTGTTGTAGTAGTAGTAGTAGTTGTTGTTGTTGTTGTTGTAGTTGTAGTAGTTGGCTTTTTCTCTGTGAATCAAATAAGATAACAATGACGATACATCAAGGAATCATTACACAATTATTTAATATTATTTCAATCGCTATATCTTTTTAAACAATGAGAACCAACCATCTTTTATCCGAGGGCATCTTCGTCACGTAATGAGACGTGCGGGCAGTCAATAAAATTTACAATTAATTGAATTCGTAGTACAAAGAATTATTCACAAATATATGACACAGGTTTTGTGAAGCTGACACTCTAGTTTGATATCACTTTCTGTTTACAATGGACTATACCTCATATACTAAGATTGGATAAAAAGTAATGGCAACAGTTCGATATTTCTGACATGGCTTTCTTCACATGGGTACAACACTTACGTACCTTCTATATAGTCGCCCCCCTTATTTATTACCTTTTGACAAATGTTTGGAAGTAGTCGTACACCATCAGCGCGTCCATCTTTGTTGATGTTCCGTACTGACCTCCCTATAGCACGGATAAGTTCATCTCCGGTATTGTACCGGGTCCCTCGCAGTGGTTCTTTCACTTTGGTGAAAAGATCGTAATCGCATGGACTCATATCGGATGAGTACGGAGGATGTTCCAGAATCTCCCATTGCCAGCGGCACAAGAGGTCCTTGACAGCAGCAGCGGTGTGACTCCTTGCATTATCATGAAGAATGATGGGATTCTGTACCACCAAGTGTCGTCGTTTTCTCCTGAGGACTGGACGAAGGTGGTGCTGCAGAAACCTGCAGTAGTAGTCCGCGTTTGCCATCTGCCTTGGAAGTACAGCGTGGTGCAGTATTACCCCATCAATGTCATACGCCACAATGAACATCACCTTCACAGCACTTTGTGTAGGGCGCACTTTCTTCGGACGAGGAGAACTTGCATGTTTTCATTCATTTGATTGACGTTTCAAGTTTGATTGGTTCATATGAGCGAACCCAGGTTTCGCCCATAGCGACGATTCGTCCAAGAAAGTCGTCATCTTTCCTTTGGTACCGGTCCAACAAGGCCTGTGCGACTGCATACCGGTGCCATTGTTAAACCTCGGAAATTTCATGGGAATATCCAAAGCCCTGTAGTTTTGCGGTTACCCAGAATGTCTTGCAGAATGTGGAGCACAGTTTTGTGACATACTCCGACTTTCGCTGCTAACTCACGCGCAGTCCATCGGCGATCAGCATCCAACAGGGAAGCAAGGAGTTGAACTGTGTTGTACTCTACTCGGGGTCGTCCTTGTACGGAGGTTGTCCCGGGACGCTTTAACCCATCGTGTCACTGTGCAATATGGCAACGCTGCATCGGCACATGCTTCATGCAGCCCCTGAAAACATTCTTG
The DNA here is from genome assembly GCA_025594305.2 of Periplaneta americana. NCBI lineage: Eukaryota > Metazoa > Arthropoda > Insecta > Blattodea > Blattidae > Periplaneta > Periplaneta americana. The sequence goes on along the minus strand of JAJSOF020000036.1, from coordinate 18,333,294 downwards.
TGTACTACGACCTCGTATCACTTCAATTTTGATCCAGGAATGTTGCTCTAGTTTTCTAAACGTTGTCTTAGGGCGCTCGCACTATCCCTATGAAAGTGAACGTTCTACACACTGCAGATTGACAGAGTACTGTCGCCGCTGGCTGCACTAACTCATCTAACAGTCCTTGTTCATGTCCTCACAGCTGGCAGCTCTCGAAAGCACCATCGTCACGTGACAGCAGTGTTGCCACAACTTTTTATCCAACCTATGTACGGTTGAAACTTTGTAAAATTACAATACAGGATGATTCAGACCACCCGTAACACTCATTTATTTCGGAAACTAGTGCATTAAAAATTTTCGAGACAAAATATGTGTAAGTAAAGCACATGTGAACTTTCACTTGAGCTTGATTTCATCAATCAGCCTTAACAAGAAGTAGGTCAGTGGCGTATTACTTTATAATTTTAAATGGAAGTCGGTATCAAATAGGGTACCATTTGATAGAGCCCTTCAAAACAAACAATTTTCATAGGAAACGTTTTTATCAATTCCTACTCTTTCAATGAGAAAACGTACGAAAAGACAATGCCATCAATATTGAGAAATGTTACAATACGAAAATGTAAACAAGACAATTAATGTTCACAGATGTTACTGAAAGACTGGACAATGCCATTAATTTTTACAAATGTTCAAATTGTCTGCCGTTCTGAGCAGCACATATCCGTACTCTTCTTCTAACGCTGTCAGCGACTCCTAACACTTCGGCGTGATCAAGTGACTGGAAAGTCCTTCGGATTCGCTGTTTCATGTCATCTCTTATTGTGGAACGATCTTACTAGACCAGGGCTGGGCACATTACGTGATTCTGAGAAATGAGAGCTGTGTGCTTTAAAGAACGGGTCTTGCGAGCGCTATGACGTATGCATACTGTACGTCATTCAGTGTCGGTGCAGTGGTGACTCTGCAGTATGATGGCGAACTTTGAAGACGGAGCTTCTGCTCATACACTAAAGCGGCCCGCTACTCCCACTGCTTTTAATGTATCATGGGAGGAGGAGTTCTTTTTGGTAGAGAGCAGTGGATTAGCAAAGTGTTTAATTTTGCATAAAACACTCCAACTGATTAAGAAGTTAAATATCCAACGACATTATTCTTTACAACATGCTACTGAATATGACAAATATGTTGGTAATGAACGCCACAAATTAATACAACTTAAAAAAAATGTTTCTCAAGTACATCATATTAGAGTATCTATTTGATATTTACATTGCATTATAAGTTATTATACTCGTACATTTATTAATATAGGGCCTATAATTTTAAATTACACAAGTATTATGACATATCATATTTTATATATCATAAACTGTAATATACTATACTATGATATATCATAATATTTCTATAATTTAAAATTATATATTACTAAATGTACTATAATAACTTATAATGCAATATAAATATCGAATAGATACTTTAATATAATGTACCTGAGAAACATTTTCTTTAAGTTGTATTAATTTATGGTCATATCATATCATATCATATCATATCATATATATCATATCTGGGTCATTCATTTCATATCATATCATGACATCACATATTGTTATCATATCGATTTGATATCATAGTTTCAGCATTATATCATATCATATCAATCATATGCCTATCATATTATCATATCATATCATTCTTCAATCTGAACTTGAGATATCATATCACATATCATATCATATCGTCGTAGCAACAGATGGCATATCTATCATATCATATCATATCATATCATATCATATCAATCATCTTATCATATCATATCATATCATATCATATCATATCATATTTGTCATATCATCATTCATATCATAATATTATCAATCATAAATCAATATGCATCCATATCCATGTTGATATCATATCATATCATATCAATCAATCATATCATATCATATCATATCATATCTTAATCATATCATATCCCGACATATATATTTCAAACATAGTTCACATTCCTGCCACTATCGGCGTTACATACGTCATATCATATCATATCATACATATCATTCATATATCATATCATATCATATATCATATCATATCATATCATATCATATATACCATAGCATATCATATCATATCAAGTCATATCAATCATATCATATGATCATATATCATATCATATATCTATCATCAGCTATCCATATATTATATTATATATTATATTAATTATATTATATTATTTTATATTATATTATAACATATTATATTATATTATATTATATATTATTATGTAGTAACAGGATGACAATAATGCACTTAGTGAATCGGCTATGAGAATTAGCTACAAAATTTGCCACGAAATTGCAAAGGAATTGAAAACATTCAACGAAGGTGAATTCATCAAGCGATGTTTAATTATATTGGCAGATGAACTCTGTCCACAGCAAGTAGGGGAAGTGGAAGCCATACGCCTGTCTCGTAGAACCGTGGTGAGGAGATTGCAATATGTGCGTATGGGTTATTAAATAAGCCTAATGATTTGTGTGTGTGCATAGAGCGAAGTTTATTTCATTAAATTAATAAGAGTGTTATAAATTCTGTACTGTACAATGGATTGATGTAATATCCTTATAAACTATTATGTACTGACAGACTGAATGACTAGAACAACCGTGGCTCTTGTTACATTAATGCAGGGAAGGTAGCTGTAATGCGAGTCCGCCACTGCGTGAGCGTTCTGCTCTGGCTTGGAATTGAAGTGCCTTGCGGAGCGAGAGCAGCTCTGGCCGGCTAGACTGAGCCGCTCTCATGCCCGGCCCTGTACTAGACGATGTTTTTTTAACCCTCCCCAAACATAGAAATCCAAAGATTCAAGTCAGGAGATCGTGCTGGCCATGCCACAGGACCGCATCTGTTTGTAGTACGTAGGAGATATTTGTAATCACTCGTAACTTTTAGGTACTTATTTTATTAGTCACAAAAGTAATTGCAAAACTATAAAAATGTACATACGCAGGTAAAGAGTGAACAAAACACTTCCTTCTTATTGTACATTGTTGGGCAAGGCCACCTGAGCTTATTACCTGGCTAAGTGCAGTGTACATGTAGACCTGGACGTAGATACTGTATTACAGTGACTAAAGGAAACAGTGCTGAGCTAGCAAAGCGGAAGGGGTAGTTTACTTGTATTCACCCCTCGACGGTGCTGCCGGCCATCAGGTCTACACTCAGCCAGGTAATTGTGCGTGTGTACTACGTCAACACTAAATATACTTATCTAATTTACATTTTTTCTCGTAACATATCTCAGTATTAATGACTCTTTTCGTACGTTTTCTCATTCAAAGAGTAGGAATTGATAAAAACGTTTCCTATGAAAGTTGTTTGTTATTTTATTTATTTTATTGGGTTATTTTACGACGCTGTATCAACATCTAGGTTATTTAGCGTCTGAATGATATGAAGGTGATAATGCCGGTGAAATGAGTCCGGGGTCCAGCACCGAAAGTTACCCAGCATTTGCTCGTATTGGGTTGAGGGAAAACCCCGGAAAAAACCTCAAACAGGTAACTTGCCCCGACCGGGATTCGAACCCGAGCCACCTGGTTTCGCAGCCAGACGCGCTGACCGTTATTCCACAGGTGTGGACAAGTTGTTTGTTTTGAAGAACTCTTTCAAATGGTACCATATTGACTCCCATTTGAAATTTTGAAGTAATACGCCACTGACCCTACTTCCTATTACGGGTGATTGATAAAATCATGCTCAAGTGAAAGTTCACATGTGCTTTAGTAATAAATATTTTTGTCTCGAAAATTTTAATGCACTAGTTTCCGAAATAAATGACTGTTACGTGTGGTCTAAATCATCCTGTATATTTCTAGTATATACAGAGTGTTTCAGAAATACTTTGACAAACTTTAGGAGTATGTTTCTCATACCAAAACAAGAAAAAAATTCATATAAACATATGTCCGAAAATCCTTAGTTTTTTAAGTTATCAATGAAAGAACATAATGAAACATCTGTTACATATTGTCAGCTTTGTAGCAAGTGTTGCAACTTTAATCAATTCAGAAACTCATAACAAATGTTCAAAATGTTCTCCTCTTGCTTCCACACACGCATGGACTCGTCGGATCATGGATTCCTTGGCAACACATAGCCACCTGGGATACAATGGGTGCATCAGGAGACTTGTATCGATAACATCATTCGATTAATTATTATCGGTTACAAATTTAAGTTAAGGGGACACGCTACTGAAATTTCTAATCTCCACAATTTTGATTGTAAGTTTTTCAAATTTTTAAATCGAATAGATGTTGATGAGTTACATGTGCACAATTATTTTCAAAATTTTATGTTGAAAAATGTACTCGGAAAAAAATAAAATATAAAAAAGTGTTTATAATTTTAGTAAACAAATATCTGATTCTCATATAAAGATAATTTGTTTCTTAAACTTTTAAAATGATGCTAAGACTACCTACAATGAAATGGTGCATGGGTTTGTTCCTAGTCAATACAGTTCATCAGTAAAAAAAAAAAAAAAAATTAACTTTTAACATTGACCAAAATTGACGAAAACTCAGTAGCGTGTCCCCTTAAGTTGTTGGATTGTACCTCGAAATGCGTTGAACATAAACTTTCATTGTTATACTCTATGTAATATTCCTTCTCCTTATGTAGTACCTATTATATTACATCCATTTACGGCATTTTCCCCTTTCAGCAATTTTTTTAAGTTCCTCTAAAGAAACGTTGTAAAGCGGAGTGAGACAAGTGGCGAACAGCCTTCGATCTCACGTAAATTCTTCCACAACTGCCCCAATTTCTTTGTAAAGACGCGCGATTGCGCAACTTTTAATCGTTTCTTCTCCCATTTCCTCCTCTTCATGCATTCACTTCATATGAATCAAAACAGATTTCGGTTGGCTTGGACCCTTACCTTTAACTACTGTTCGCAACTTCACCATTAAAACTCAACACTTGGCAGTTTTGTTGCGAGTTTCTACCCTCTGCAATTGATATCTTAATCCTTAAATTGGCAATACTTCATTTCTCACACTAGTTTATTAAACCTTTTGTAAAGAAAACAACTATCGCAATGTCCATATTTTATATGTTGTACAAAATTATAGTATTGCGAAATTTTAATTTTTCTACTAATTTTTTTTCTATTGTTCTAATAAAATTATAGCATATAGCCTATTAACCTGTTGTATCCTATAGAATACTTTGTCAATTTAAGGGCTAACAATTGTGAGCACTGTATGCTATACTACAGGCATGTCAAATGATGCCCACAGGAGCAAGCGCGCGCTTTAGAGCCCAGGAGAGCCTGAGCGCTTTACAGCGGAAAGGAAAGAGACAGACGAAAGAGGTGGTATATGCCGCTTGGTCGAGCTATATTCAGGGATGGCCAGCACTGATTCAATAGATAAAGGGAAGAGAACTTATTAAAACTGTATCCATGTTAATTTTTAGATTTGCCTCAGAAGTATAAGTGCATTATAAGAATGTAAGTTTTAATTTTAATGCTCATTTTTCACAAGTTTGATTTTTTTATCCAAAAGAAATATATTCTCAACTTTTCGTATAGAAAAGTGAAATTTTCAGATATAGGCCTATTTATTTAGTAGCTTACAGAATGTTTTCGTAAATCTAATATACCGTATATACGTATTACTGAAGATAGTGTATTGAAAATTTTGAAAATATTCCATGAAATTGTTTGTAAGGAAATGAATTAACAAAGCAACTACTGTTACATCATAAGCAAAGATACGTGCCCATGTGTTGTAAAATGTCAGCTCTATAGCTTCAGCAGATTTCGAGAAAATAATTTAATATTCTGATGATAGGAAGTTGCTCACAAATATCACCTTAAAAGCATAATGCGATAAGAGTTTTGTTATGTAATATTAGTTACACTTAAAACAGATACAGTACCTAGGTAACTTTGCTTTGTACTGTAATATTGTTTTGATTAGTTTATTGATTACTTTTGTAAGGCTAAAGATACCATCAATATAAATTCCAACTTATCATGTCATACTCAATCTCTTTCTTTGGAATATCACTTTCTTTATGAATAATGTGTTTCATCCACTTAATACAGTACATATAATATTATACTACTATGGAATTTAAGTGAATATTCCTTCTTAACTTCTCTATTATGTTATTAAGATTTAAAACACAAGTGCAATATTAAGAAATCAGTGTTAGTACTTTTGTTTTACAGACAATATAGATAATATTAAACAGAAAGAAGCCATATAAAAATAACGACATAAAATTTCACGTTCCGTTTGAAGTTTGTGCACCACTGTTTTCTTAATCCAACAGGTTGCTTATTCATATACACAACCCTTCCTTTTTCCATACTTAGCGCTTGCTGCCCGCGCACGACGTCAAGGTCAGAAAAATGCGCTTGCTTTGACATCACTGCTATAGTACATAAACTTTCAACGCGCTCTAAAGATTGTTTAAAAAATGATGACCGATAATTTAGAGATGAAAGGTACAAACTGAAAGAAGCAATAAAGCTCCAATATTCATTAGTCCGGAAATGAACCGTTCATGCGATATTCCCTTAGGGAGAGGAGGGCCTCCTAGGTCACCGGATTTAAATTCGATTATATTCCTGTGTTTGGAGTCGTGTAAAAAGCCAGGTTTACACTTCTGAGGCCAACAAACTTCAGGAATTGAGGTTTCGGATTGAATGTGCCTTTCAGCAAATAAGGAATGATCCAGGACTGATATCTGCACGTCTGCTCTTAGTCAGCGAGGAATTTCAACAGAAAACATGCATTATCTCGACAACGGTTAATTTGCGGAACAATGTGTACATGAGCGTTTTTGCTTGTGTTAGTTTGTACTTTTCATCTCTAAATTATTATTGACCATCACTTTTGAAACACCCTGTATTTTGGTATCTGTGTAAGGGCTTACCATCTAGTAGACGCAATGAGCATGCGTACCAGACCCGTAAAAATTATCAAGTGTACTGCTGATTCAGAAATACATCTAGTTTTGTTAAGCATATGGATATTAAATTCAATAGGTCTATTAAGATCTCAAATTTTAGATGAGTTGTGGCATTACAGTCCCCTTCTTCGAAATTTTACAAGAGGGACAATCATATTCGCCGTAGTTGTGAGGGATTAGTCAAAAGTATACATCATAAAGTAGAGCTATTATAATTAACTTCCTGCGAAGATGTTCAAACTGACGGAAACGGAGTGTGTGTTGATCATGTTGAATGAATAACATGGGAAGTGATATGGAAACAATTAAGACACGAGTAAATTTGATGTAAAGATTGAATAGGGACGGAAACATACAAAGTAGGAGAAATTTTCGGTAATTTTTACTTGTAGCACTCTCATAGCGCTCTTTTCTTTGTCTTTTTAATTTATGATGAAATGAGTATACCCCCATACAGTGTAATTCACGAGGAAAGGTAAAAAATTTGGGATGTGAATTCTGAAGTCATTCTGAGTCAAAAAGTTCATATGAACATAGGTCCGTTTTCGAACGATGGCGGAGCTAGATGCATTTTTTTTTGGTAAAACGTCTCGCCCCAATGTGAATCAGACGTTACCATATGCTGCTGACGTGAGACAAGGTCACGGATCGCAATGATTAACGTAACATTGGAAGCTGCATTGTGAGCTACGTGGATAAGTTCATTCACCTCACAAACCGGGTGATGGGGCATTACAAATGTACAATCCCCTGCCCTTACCTGCAAATAGGCTACACTATCGCTTATCAGTTCACAGCAGGTCAGTCAGCTACTTACAGTACAGTAGTTATACAGGTACAGTTATCGGAAGTGTTAAGTTCTGTTTTTCAAGATGCCTTATAAATTTTTGACTACAGAATACGCCGATATTGTCTATGTTTATGGTTTGTACGATGGAAGTTCCTTGCGTGCCGTCGTTGAATATGAACGACGCTTTCCGAACAGAAGAGTACCATATCGAAAAGTATTTACTGTCTATGGGGTTGGATGTAAAACTTGGTATACCAAAGGAAGATGGAAACGAGAGAGGCGCTATTCGACCGTATTTTGGATGCTGCACGCCACATAAAGAACAGCCACGTGCAACTCTCTCGAGCGATGAGCGCGATTCACGCCCGAGCGCAACAGTGCATTGAAGCAGAAGAAGGTACCTTTGAAAATGTGCGAAAACATCGACCCCGACATCTAGAATATTAGTAGCATACGTGAATATAAACTTTATCTGTCTCCAAATGCGAATTAGTACAATGGAATCCCAGAAGTTTTTGTGAAATAAAGAGCCATATCTCCGTAACCGTTCGAAAACGGACCTATATTCATATGAACTTTTTGACTCAAAATGACTTCAGAATTCACATCCCAAATTTTTTACCTTCCCTCGTTAATCACCTGTATATCATCGACATTTAAAATGCGATCGGGAATGCACCGATTCATTCATTCCTCATCCATATATTGAAATGGCAGAGTTCAATTTTATTAAGACATTCATTGTAAACAAGATGCAGTAAAAAATTAACAAATATTCAAAATTATACGATATTTGGGAAACTGTTTTTCCTAGAACAGACTGCACCGCCAATTTAATGAACCATAAACAGTTACAAGGTAAATTTATTTTTAATTCCAAAATTTGTTTCATGATGTAAAAGAATTGTCTAAAGACTGTACAAAATTTCAGAATAAAAAGAGTTCAGGTTAGGAAGTAATACATTTTTAAAATCTAAATTTAAACAGGCCAAAATGTAGATTCATCCAGTTCTGGATAAAAAGTAATGGCAACAGTTCGATATTTCTGACATTTTTGCTTTATTCACAGGTTCGTAAAACATTTAAAATCTTCTATATAATCGCCCCCTTATTTATTACCTTTTTGCCAAATATTTGGAAGGTGTCGTCACCATCTGCGCATCCATCTTTGTTGATGTTCCGTAATGACCGCCCTAAAGCAAGATAAGTTCATCTCTGGTATTTTACCGGGTCCTCCAGTTTTTCTTTCAATTTGGTGAAAAAATGATCGTAAACGCGATAAAAGCCTCATATCGGGTGAGTACGGAGGATGTTCCAAAATCTCTCATTGCCAGCGGCGATAGAGGTCCAAATACCCAGCAAATGTGTGACTCATTGCATTAATCAGGTTGTCCTGAAAATTCATCCCTGCCTTCCCGGAGCGATTTAACCCATCGTGCCACTTCCGATATGGCAACATCTGCATCGGCACATGCTTCATAAAATTCTTGTGCATTTCGACCTCGTGTCACTTCATTTTGATCCAGGAACGTTGCTCTAGTTTTGTAAACGTGGTCTTAGGGCACTCGCACTATCCCTATGAAAGTCAACGTTCTAAAAGCAGTAGATTGATTTTTATTTTGCCGCTGGCTGTTTAATGATCTAACAGTCCTTGTTCAATGTCCAAAGCTGGCAGCTCTAAACGCACCATCGTCACGTGACAGCAGTGTTGCCGTAACTTTTTATCCAACCTATGTACACGCCCCGTAAGACAATGGAGTTCGATGTGAAAATGTTCATACTTGCTCAAGTATGGGTTCTTTAATAAAACTATCCTTTTAAATCTCAAGTAAAACATATTGAGTAAATTAAAGAAATGTAAAATTAATAATCTCAAACTCTTTCATTAAAATCTCCCAAATCCTCAAAATATCTTCAAATTCTAAGTAAGTACTGTGTTGACAGTACAGAATAGAAAGTATTACTATAAATTATTACCAGTTTGTATTTTTTCAAACACTACAGTCTCAAATTTTAAACTTTCTACCAGTAAGTTATGAGTGAAACTACATTTTACAATACCAAAATGAATTTCTTACTTACTTCTGTACAAAGGATAACGGGTGACACATTTTGACAACTCACAGTGCCGTACCTCGGGGGCTTCATCTGAAACTGAATAAAAAAATAAATAAGTAAGCTATCTTACTAGAGTCGACGACAATTCCGAAGGCGGTATAGTCCGACCATCGGATCTGTGGACCCAGTTGGAGATATGCGAACTGAACCTCTGAATTCTTTTCAGCCTCGGCAACTCATTTCTGAGATCCCTGTATTCCTATTTCTCTCCTTTGCTATCCCTCTCTATTTCTCTCCCCACTACTCACAATTTTGAGCCTTCTTGCTAGGACAGTTTATTTGCACTTACAGTCCAGTGTTGTCAACTCAACATGAATACTGTAGCACGGAGTGGTGAAAGAAATATTATTAAGCAAGTAATAGCATTTTGCATAAGTCAATCAGCGTCATTAGATTATTATATGAATAAGTAATAATTAATCTTACATTATTATAAGCAATATTCAAGAGACATGACACTGTTTGACGGAAGTTTGGCAACATCCCTATTCGGCAAGGTTCGTGGCCTGCGTTTGACGTAGTGGGAGAGAAACTGGTGGAATGGGGTTCATCTGAAACGTTAAAAAAATTTTCCAAGAACGACGACACGCTGAAGGGGCATAGATCCGATGGTCCGACAATAGTCTGCTATCGTTTGCGTCGAGAGAGACAGATAGAGAGAGCAAGGCAGCGTACAACATTGCCACATCGTACTTCACGAGCACGTGCAATACAAATAGCGCAGGAGAGAATTTAAATTATCAAAAGACAATAATGACCTTAGCCGTTGATTACTGTTAGCATGACACCAAACAAACCCTCTTTCCTTCACTAACAATATTTTTTGCACGGTTCTCAATCCCACACCACATGCTTCTGCAGTCGTTTCTTGCACGTTGGCAACGTTGCAGCCAGCATCAAGATGGCCGTCAGCGTTCTGTTCGTCAACATTTTAAAAATAGTTATACATCTTAAACACTATTCTCTCGCGCCTGCCTGTGCAATACTTGTCTTTTTACATCCCCTTCTTCCATTTATTTATCTTACACACACACACACACACACACACACACAGTAAATGTTAGTTTTACTTATTCAATGTACTGAAACACTCACACGTGAACAAACCAACTCTGGAAGTACTTGTTATAGACTGATTCTGATTGGTTCTACTGTACAAGCTTGTGACGTCACATACCAGAAATTCTACGGCGCATATAACAGCCGACCGCCTTCCGAACTGCCGTCTAGTCTACAATGCCTTTTTCTTACTACAGAGCCATGGATGAATATAATATAATAGGATGCGAAACTTACTGAGTTTCCCGTAACACATACTAGAGACGCTGTTGTAGAAATTGATCTTGCAGCCACCTGTTGGGAGGAGGGGCGTTATTACATCTAGCAGCGCACCAAGTAGCGAATAGAGTAACTAATTACTCAATGCATTTAGTAAGCGCACCTGGTGACGAAAATGTTAAACTGTGCAGAAAGTATTCCCTCCCCCTCTCATCGATATTCAAAACTAACCCAATTTAAAATAAAACATTTATATTTTTGATCCTCACAGCATCTTCTACTGAAAATTCTTACCGGAGCCAACAGGAAGATAAAAGAGACGATCTATTTTACATTACCCAATTAAAATATAACCAGACAGAGACAAAAAAAAATAAAGCAAGAGGTTAGATAATTAGGATTGTATTCTTTGGGTATTTATTGTACAGCGCAATGGAAAAGTTGCAAGAATTACTTAGATAGTTCAATTTATTATATTACTATTACTTCACAATACATTCAACAACACTATTTTACAACTTCCATAAACATCACTGTTTAACATACACTGATTATACACACGTAGTATCATTTTATGTTCACTTATTAGCAAGTTTCTGTCTGCCATCTTGTTTCTTCGAGCAATACAGTAGCGTGCAAATTAATCCGAACACGACATATTTTTACATTTTCTGTCATTGTTGGCCTCGCAGCTGCTCATACCGCTTTAATTGACATCTGTAGTACGTGTAATTCCATTGTTGAAGGTCTGTCGTTATTATTTTTTTTATAATATGTGACATTTTGCCTGTCGTTTTGTACTTATAAGCATTTCAGTTGTGTTGAAGACTTAATACTGCAATCCTGTGTACATTCTGTCGTCTTCACAAATGGATACAACTCCACGAAAACGGTCTAAAATTATAACATTAGCAGAGCATTCTTCTATGACAAATTGCTGCAGAATGTCATATCGGTTTGGCTACTGTTAATTCGATCATAAAACAATACAGGGATACTGGATCCATCACACCCCAGAAAAAAAGGAAACTGTGGCCGGAAAAGGAAGACTTCACCTGCAGATTATCGTTTAATTGTCAGGAAAAGTAAATTAAATCCTAGACTAACTGCTGTCGACTTAACCCGCGAGTTAATGGCTACCACTGGGGCGAATATTCACGTCACAACAGTGCGGCGTAGGCTTTTGGAAGCTGGACGAAGGGCTCGTAAGCCTATTAAGAAGCAACTGCTAACCCCTGTTATGTTCAAAAAACGCTTAATGTGGGCAAAATTATATCAACACTGGACAGTGAATGAATGGAAGAATGTACTTTTTTCCGATGAGTCTCATTTTGAGGTCCACGGCCACCGTGTTTCTTACGTACGGAAAGGATCCGAATAAGTAACAGCAGCTCATCTCCAACAAGCACCCAAATACCCCCCCCCCTAAAGTAATGTTTTGGGGTTTTTTACACATGAAGGGCCTGGGGCATTAAAACCTATCAAGGGAATGATGATTTCTGACAAATATATTCACTTATTGGAAACCAGAATCGTACCCCAGCTGCAAAAATCATTTCCGGATGGCAGAGGTGTGTTCCAACAAGACCTGGCACCATGCCATACGTCTCGAAAAACTACAGAATTCTTCAACAAGAAGAATATTCAGGTACTCCCCTGGCCAGGCAACTCACCCGACATAAACCCCATTGAGAACTTGTGGTCAATTTGCAAAAGAAGAATGCAAAAAATGGATTGTTCTGCAAAGGAGAAGATGATTTCTGCCCTCATTGGTGTATGGTTTCGCGATGAAGAAATGAAGAATATTTGTGGGAAATTAGTGGAATCCATGCCAAATCGTCTCAGAGCTGTTATTAGGAACAAGGGAGGCCACATAGATTACTGAGGTATGTCTTAGATCCCTTTTTTTATCCCGTTTTAGTGTTTTAGCATAAGTAATTACGTTGTTCGGATTAATTTGCACGCTACTGTATATCGAACGGATAAATAGAGAACTCTGGGTAATGTACCCAACACGTAGTTCTAATATTCACCAACTACGACGTTGGGCGCTGATCATCTTACTTCAGCCCCCCGCCGCCAGATGGTGCTGACCGCAGTTTCGCATCCTATTATCACAGTCTAGTATATACAGTTACGAAGCTTAATAATTACTAAATATAAAACATAGACAATTGAAATACGCATCCATAGGCCTAGATAGTTGCTCACCACCAGGATCGCTACTATCGCCTCATCACAGACTCTTTCCTTAGCAGACCATAAAATGTATTGTACTTTCGATATCGTGTTCTTTTGAAAAAATTAACACCTTCCTTCCACTATTGAAATATGAAGGTTTATATATTATTTTCATAAAATATATATTATATTCTATAAACTCACCATCCTGGATCTTTCGGAAGAAAGATAACTCTAACCTTTTTTTCTTACAATTTATAGTACTACAAACGTCTCCTTGTCCCATATTATTATTCAAATTATTGTATTTTAGCCATTTACAGTTATTACAAGTGATAACGAACATTTCACAGTTTACATAGCTTTTCACAAAAATGCGAAATACGGCACAGTCAATGCTTTTTCGTTCAGGCCGTAATGTTTGTTCGGGTTTTCTATTTCAGTGTATGGAGCTAAGTGAAATATTATAATTTATTGTTTATCATTGCTAAACTTTATTTAGTGTAATGTGTCCATAAGTTCCGTTTACTTCTTGTTGCATAATGTTGCAGAAATAATTACAAAACTGTGTATTTACATGTTAACGTAATCTGTTCGCGTCAACATTTCAAGTTTAGAATGGAAGTACTTTGAGGTTTAATAAAAAAGAATTTATATTGTGATTTCAATTTAGCACATCTACCTTCCTTAATTTTAGACAAAACATTTACCGTAGCACTCCTATGAAATTAATGTACGTAGAGTTGTGTTACTTCGTCTCTTAAGTAGTAGATAAATACAATAATTCAGTACTCAATTGTAGTATTAAAATACGGACAAATTGAATGTCCGGGGTATCATACATGACATTATGCTTAATTATAATGTATAATTGCGAATTTAGGAATATAAGTAAAATATAGTAATCATAACCTATAATTTTCATGAATGGCAAAGTATTGGAGATCAGTAAATTTGTTGAAACGCCGCCCTTCGTGATCGGGTATTAGCGAGTTATGGCTGGTTCACAATAAACCGGGAACGAGAACCAGAATGAAAATGAGAAGCAGAGGACGTCAATATGAAAATTTTTTATTCACAATAAACCGAGAACGTACACGACTATGCGTATCGATATGTATGTCAATAACGATATGTAAAGTCGATATTACGCATTCTGATGTTATTTGTGTATAATTGACCAATGGCGTTCTCTCATGAGTACAAGGCAGCCAACATAAACACAGGTTAACCAACTTCGAAATTTCAACTGAAACATTTCATTAGGTACAGTACTATAAATATGCCCATGCATCTTTATTATCACAACCTATTTTAAGTCTACCATAACGTAAAATAATTAGAGAAGAAACAGTGGTTATTGAATTGAAGCGTGAATATGTAGTGTGTAATACAAACAATACAGTAATAAAATATCATTCGCTTCCGATCGGTGTTCAAAGATGCAGCTATTGAAAGCCACGTATTCTCCTTCATTTTCTCATATTTATACGAGGCACGCCGCTTATCGTAAATGTGATTATTTCAATATTAGAATCTCATCAAATAAAACTTACTCCATGATTCACAGCACAGAACAAAATAATTAATAGGTTATGTCACGGTCTTCTTGCTACAAAATATACGACGACAAAATAGCTTTTAGATGGCAATAGATTGAATCTAGTTGGCTGTGATCGGAAACGTGAACGCCAAAGTTGAAACTTGGCCAACTCTCCGTTCCCGATCTCGGGCTCCGGCAAGCTTTTCGTTAATTGTGAATGCTCACATTTAAATGTATACATTTTAACAATTTTACCGTTTCCGTTTTCGTTCCTATTCTCGTTTCCGGTTTATTGTGAACCAGCCTTTACACGGTATGCCTTACGGCCTGTATTAGATCACGATGGCTGTGGCACAGTCTATTGTTCCTAGTACTCACAGCGCTCCAAGCGGCTAGCAACTACCGCGAGATTTGCAAAAAATCACCCCAAGCTTCGTGACTATATAGTAGACTGTGCTATTATTATCCATGACAGAGCGTTCCAGCGATAAGCAACGGTTTATTCGTCGGCCACTAGGTGGCAGCGGTGGTTGAGCAACTGCCGGGCTGCTACCTTCTCTCTCGGCGTTCAGTACCTCACGTAATGTTTCAATGACTAGTCAATCTGAGATTGGAATACGTAGAGGTGTTGTGTTGTGTTGTATGTTATGTTGTGTCGTGCCATGCCACTCATTTAGATACCACGTGTGTGCCGTTTTATTTCGGCACACTACTTTTTATTTCCTTTTCCTTTCTTTCTTTCCTTTCTATTCTTATTATTTTCTTTTTAGTATTAGTTTACCTCACTTTTCAAAGATGGCTTTACTTCTTCTCCATTTTCAGTCTTACCTTCTCCTTTAGATAGTTTGTTTCCTTTCTTCCATTATTGCTCTATTATTCCTCACGTACAAGGAGCGAACTTTAGTGATCACGTGACTTGGGCCTGGTCTATGATTGGTTATTTTGAGAGAGCATTAACATACAGTTTTACTTTGGGGGAGAATTTCGTTTTGAAGTTTAGTCTTGTGGAACGACTCGTTGAGGAAGGTTGGAGGACAGCTGGGAGAGCTGTGCGTTGGTGTTGTGGCTATTCGCGATGGGATCGCGGGTGACCCAGTTCGGAAAGGACGTGGACTGATGTAGTCTGGGATCGAACGGGGTTCGTGACTTTCTACAGGCAGGAGCGTATTCGAGCTGCGGTGATGTATGTAGTGTGTTTATGAAGGTATGAGTGTCGAATTGAACCTATTGTTGAGTGGGTTTCGAAACTGATTCTTAGAAAGAGTTTGATTTGAGACAGAGTGTGAAAGATTTAGCTGGCATTCGTCAAGGGTTTTACATTGGATGTGTAATAGTGATTTCTGCTACACCAGACAAGTTGGGACTTGTCTAACGAGCTACTAATAATTGCTAACTATGAGGATAGATGGCATTACTAGTTTGTGTAATGGCGAATGCCAGTTCAGTGAACTCTAGTGGTCAGACAGTGTCGAAGGAGTGAGGAATTATCTTTGATTGTACTTTACTGGAGACCTTGGTTCGTTGCTATTTTTCCTAAAGTGTTCTTAATAAATGTTGACAGTGAATGTTAATGATTTATATGGAGTGTTTTCTGTGTATCACCTCACCAAACAGATAATCGACCATATCATAGCTTTCTACAGCAGGGCAATACTTTATTTTTGATGTATTGTGTATTCAATACTTTTACCATCTATACTAAGTAAAGATTGAAGCCCACCGTTCCACGTGGAGATTGCGTAATGGTGAGAATTCTGTGCTTGAATATACATACGTTGTGAAAACTTATTATACGAAAATAAATCGTGTGGCAAAACATGGCGAAAATTTAGAAATCTTTTTCCAGGCCGTCCAGTTGTGACCAGGACAATAAAACAAAAAGTTTATTGAAACCGGTTGTGTAACTGACAAAAGAAAACTATCTTCTGTGCTTGCAGAAGAAAAAATTGACGAAGTTTTAGCTGTTTTCAAACGTGCACCTAAAAAGTCTCTCAGAAGTGTAGCACATGACATCGGAATTTTGAAAACATCTGCACATCGAACAACAACAAAAATTGCAATTAAAGGCTTTCATAATAACTGTAGTTCATTCATGACGCAATTAGACAAATCAGTGCAGTGGAGCTCATGAATGTCAACTATGGTTTTTACGACGATGTGAACTCTGTATAGGGCAAAATGGTTAACACTTCCAGCAGCTACTGTCATGAGGATGAGTACAAAATTCTGTACTTAATATAACATAATTACTTACTTACTGGCTTTTAAGGAACCCAGAGGTTCATTGCCGCCTTCACATAAGCCCACCATCGGTCCCTATCCTGAGCAAGATTAATCCAGACTCTACATCATATCCCACATCCCTCAAATCCATTTTAATATTATCTTCCCATCTACGTCTCGGCCTCCCTAAAGGTGTTTTTTCCCTCCGGCCTCCCAACTAACACTCTATATGCATTTCTGGATTCGCCCATACGTGCTACATGCCCTGCCCATCTCAAACGTCTGGATTTAATGTTCCTAATTATATCAGGTGAAGAATACAATGCGTGCAGTTCTGCGTTGTGTAACTTTCTCCATTCTCCTGTAACTTCATTCCTCTTAGCCCCAAATATTTTCCGAAGCACCTTATTCTCAAACACCCTTAACTTATGTTCCTCTCTCAGAGTGAGAGTCCAAGTTTCACAACCATAAAGAACAACCGGTAATATAGGCTAACTGTTTTATAAATTCTAACTTTCAGAATTTTTGACAGCAGACTGGATTATAAAAGCTTGTCAACCGAAAAATAACAGGCATTGCCCATATTAATATTCTGTGTTTAATTTTCTCCCGAATGTCATTGTTGCTCCAAGGTATTTGAATTTTTTCATCTCTTGGAAGGATAAATTTCCAATTTTTATATTTCCATTTCGTACAATATTCTGGTCACGAGACATAATCATATACTTTGTCTTTTCGGGATTTACTTCCAAACCTATTTCTTTACTTGCTTCAAGAAAAATTCCCGTATTTTCCCTAATCGTTTGTGGATTTTCACCTAACATATTCACGTCATCCGCATCGACAAGCAGCTGATGTAACCCGTTCAATTCCAAACCCTCTCTGTTATCCTGGACTTTCCTAATGGCATATTCTATAGCAAAGTTAAAAAGTATAGGTGATAGTGCATCTCCTTGTTTTAGCCCACAGTGAATTGGAAACACATCTGACAGAAACTGACCTATACGGGCTATGCTGTACGTTTCACTGAAACACATTTTAATCAATCGAACTAGTTTCTTGGGAATACCAAATTCAATAGGAATATCATATAAAACTTCTCTCTTAACCGAGTCATATGCCTTTTTGAAATCTATGAATAACTGATGCACTGTACCCTTATACTCCCATTTTTTCTCCAATATCTGTCGAATAAAAAGTATCTGATCAATAGTCGATTTATTACGTCTCAAACCACACTGATGGTCCCCAATAATTTCATCTACATATGGTGTTAATCTTCTCAAAAGAATTAATATAACATATAATAATAAAATTAATGTTAAATACAACTTATTATGGTTAGGAAGTTTTCACGTAAGTTTTAACTCGGTGAAGCGACGTGAGTTTAAGTGCCAGGTTTGCCAGCGGTCGCTCAAGCACCGTGCCGCCCAGTGGCCGAAGAATAAACCGGTACTCATCGCTGGAACGCTCTGTAGAATACGAATACACAGGGTGATTCACAAGAATTGTGCCATATTCTAGGATCTGATTTCTGACATTGTTGTGATGAAAAACGTTGCTAAAAATGTATTTTTTTAATTTAGTGAGTTGCACCCTTCTGAATATTAAACATAAATGTAGAAATTATGAAGGTTTAGATATTTAAATTATTTACGAAAATGGTACGAGGCCACCGAATATATTTAATTAGTAATTTGCTTAGGCTTACTGATTTACTTATTTATTAATTACTAATAATTTACTTATTAAATTATTACTTATTTACTTCTTACTAATTTACTTATTATCTTGCTTATCAATCTACTTATTAACTTACTTATTAATTAAATTATTTCACCAAGTACAAATATAGTACTACAAGCAATAGTTTTATTTCCGTATCTTATAAACTTTATAATTCTTTACCACTGCATACAAGAAACACGTCATATTTTACTTTCAGAAGGATGGTGAGAAGAACTTTGATGGCAAATCCACTCTACAGTGTCAATGATTTTAGCAATATTACGTTTTAGATACTATTTGTTTTAACCTCATGTAATTGACAAATCTGTACAAATCTGTACATTTTAACCTGATTTTATACTATTTCTTTTAAAACTTTTAACCTCTTTTGTGATTATCTGGTGATTGTATATTTATTTTTTTTTATTCTTACATTTATTCATATTGTAGTAGCCATGTATTATATACATATATATATATATATATATATATATATATATATATATGTCTACTTTGACGTTGTCTATGGCTGTAAATCGCTGGATGATATTAAATTCATCTGTCTGTCTGTCTGTCTATCTAATTAATTTATTCACGTATATATTCACTTATTTATTTATTCATTCAATTATTTAGTTATTTAGTTATTTACTCGCTGGCTTATTTCGTTTATTTATTCATTTATTTATTTACTTATTTATTTATTTATTCATTCAATTATTTATTTATTTACGTATTTATTCACTTATTCATTTACTTATTTACTAGCAGGCTTATTTACTTAGTTTATTTATTATTTATTTATATTTATTTATTTATTAACGTATGTATTCACTTATTTATTTACATATTGATTTAGTCATTCAATTACTTGATTATTAACTTATTTACTCGCGGGTTTATTTAGTATATTTAATTTAGTTTATTTTTTATTTATTTACTTACTTATTTATTTATTCACGTATATATTCATTTACATATTTATTTATTCATTCACTCATTTATTTATTTACGTAATTATTCACTTATTTATTTACTTATTTACTCGCTGGCTTATTTATTCAGTTTATTTATTTATTCACGTATATATTCAAATACTTATTTATTTACAAATTCATTTATTCATTCAATTATTTATTTACGTATTTATGCACTTATTTATTTACTTATTTACCTATTTATTTACTTATTTACTCGCTAGTTTATTTACTTAGTTCATTTTGCTCATTTTATTTATTTATTTATTTATTTATTTATTCACGTATATATTCACATATTTATTTACATATTTATTTATTCATTCAATTATTTATTTACGTATTTATGCACTTATTTACCTATTTATTTAACTATTTACTCGCTGGCTTATTTATTTATTTCATTTTGATCTATCTACCTACCTACCTACCTACCTACCTACCTACCTATCCATCCATCCATCCATCCATCCATCCATCCATCCACCTACTTATTTATTTATTTATTTATTTATTTATTTATTTATTTATTTATTTATTTATTTATTTATTTATTTATTTATTTATTTATTTATTTATTTATTTATTTATTTATTTATTTATTTATTTATTTATTTATTTATTTATTTATTTATTTATTTATTTATTTATTTATTTATTTATTTATTTATTTATTTATTTATTTTTATTTATTTATTTATTTATTTATTTATTTATTTATTTGTTATTTACTTATTTACTTATTTATTTGCTTGTTTACTTATTTACTTGTTTGCTTGTTGCTTGTTGCTTGTTACTTACTTCACTACTTGCTTGTTTGCTTGTTACATACTTGCTTGCTTGTTTTCACTTGTTGCCCACTTACACTGCACTGCCTTGCTTGCTTGCCCACTTTTACTACTTACTTACTTACTTTACTACTCACTTACCCTTACTTCTACTTACTTACTTACTTACTTTACTTACTTACTTACTTACTTACTTACTTACTTACTTACTTTTACTTACTTTACTTACTTACTTACTTATTTTATTTATTTATTTATTTATTTATTTATTTATTTATTTATTTATTTATGGTGTTAGTGATGAAAGCACCACATATATTTTATAGTACAAGTCTGAAATATTGGTTCCGGTTAGCAGTACATTCACAATACTGCTGGCGTAGACTCTATGAGCAGGAAAATCGTGGAATAGCTATCTAGGACTTACCACATTAAAACAAGACCATTAAGTAACATACATACCATAAGACCTGAACCCACAAACCACTATTAAGCTACAAGCCTTTATCACCTGATAAAGTGTGACAGGCACGCTACTTCCTTATGATTATGAGTATTAAGCTTACGGAATTGATTGCGAATGTGCAGGATTGCATAACTTCAAGTATGCAAGGGGCAGGTGATCCACCTGGTATTATTCTCATATGTAGTTGCAATGACAGGAGAATGCGCTAGGCTAGAAATTTAACAATATTAATCATTTTCATATCTTACGCATGTTAAGGCATGGTCTTATGCGTCTATAGCGGAAGATGAAGAAGTATGGTAGAAATCCCCCTGTATTGTAAGCAGCTTCCATCAAGCAACCATAAGTGCACGTCAGATTTCCAACCTGTGACAGAAAACTAATTTCAGTAACACAAAAACTGCAGCTGTGTCTATAATAATAATAAATCTGTAGCCGAAATTTTTCTGGTAATTTTCGATTTTCCAAAAATAATTGGTCCTAACATATATAATTAACCACTCTGAAATCGAAAATCGCTTTTTTGAAATTTTTGTTTGTAATGTCTGTCTGTATGTTTGTTACCTTTTCACGCGGTAGTGGATGAACGGATTTCGATGAAAATTGGAATATAAATTAAGTTCGTTGTAACTTAGATTTTAGGCTATATGGCATTCAAAATACATTATTTAAAAGGGGGTTATAAGGGGGCCTGAATTAAATAAATCGAAATATCTCGCTTATTATTGATTTTTGTGAAAAATGTTACATAACAATAGTTTCTTTGAAAAAAATTTGCGATAAGTTTTATTCCTTAAAAAATTTTGATAGGACTGATATTTAATGAGATAAATGACTTTTAAAATTAAAATAACTGCCATCTAAGGCCGTGTAATGAATTAAAAAAAATGACTTCGTATATAAGGGGCCTTGGACAGCAACAATCGAAAGCTATGAAAGATAGCCTACAGAGAATGTTTCTGTGTTTGTATGAAGTAATATCGGAAGCTAAATTAACCGATTTGTATAATTAATTATTATTTCACCATTGGAAAGTGTAGTTTCTCTAGATGGACATAATGCTATAATGTTATTACAGTAACTTCTGATATAATATAATATAATATAATATAATATGCAATATTATATACTTACTTACAAATGGCTTTTAAGGAGCCCGAAGGTTCATTGCCGCCCTCACATAAGCCCGCCATCGGTCCCTATCCTGTGCAAGATTAATCCAGTCTCTATCATCATATCCCACCTCCCTCAAATCCATTTTAATATTATCCTCCCATCTACGTCTCGGCCTCCCTAAAGGTCTTTTTCCCTCCGGTCTCCTAACTAACACTTTATATGCATTTCTGTATTCGCCCATACGTGCTACATGCCCTGCCCATCTCAAACGTCTGGATTTAATGTTCCTAATTATGTCAGGTGAAGAATACAATGTAATATTATATAATATAATTTAAGTTATTTGAAGGGTTCAGAACCATAGTGAGCCAAGCGCCATTTACTGAATACGTAGAAAACACGGGTTAAAATTAAGTTATTACCATAATTCAATGGAAACCTATAACAAGTAAAATAAAATATACACATTAAATCTAAATGATGTCAATCTTCATTAAACTATAGTTGCATGTAATAAAAATTAAGACACATGTTAAAGGAATTGGCATTTCATCAAATGAGTGTCTCTGGACCAAAATGATCGCATTTTAATTATTTGGATGCAATTTAAGTTAAGTAACATATTAAACGATTTATCCTTCTATCAAACACGAATGTTCCCTGGATCAAACGTCCTATTTTAATTATGTAATTACTTTATATTTTTTTCTAACGGGTGTAGCGGAGCGCACGGGTACGGCTAGTTTGAAATAAAATAAATGCGACTTACAGAAATGTGAATATAGCATCTCCGTAACAACTAATTAAATAACAAACGAACTGGTTATTCTTCGAAATTATATCCATTCTTTTCGACAAAATGCTGTCAATTTCCTGCCAGCAGTCAAATTTTGAAGGAGTGCCATTCTTTGGAGGTGGACACAAGACTCTCCCATACCTGCTTGCCGTCAGGCTTGGGTTCCGGTGACGCTACAAAGCAAGTTAGCTTTTAAGACTGAACCCATTCAGCCCAGTTTTTATAGATTCAGTCCAGGCGGGACCCAAGAAAGCCTACCTGTTCGCTCGTATTCTAAGGTAGAGTGACTTGCATTCACGGAAGCCAGTCTGCGCTGGTTAAGATGAAACAGTACTAGTTTGAAATCTAAGTTCGTTGGCTATTTAGTCACTTCAAAAAATCTTTATTTTATGGTCCAACACGGCAGAAAATTCTTGATTAAAGAAATATAGTTTTACAATTTATTGCACTACTTTACTGCCTTTTAAGGAACCCGGAGGTTCATTGCCGCCCTCACATAAGCCCGCCATTGGTCCCTATCCTGAGATAGATTAATCCAGTCTCTATCATCATATCTCACCTCTCTCAATCCATTTTAATATTATCTTCCCATCTACGTCTCGGCCTTCCCAAAGGTCTTTCCCCTCTGGCCTCCCAACTAACACTCTATATGCATTTCTGGATTCGCCCATACATGCTACATGCCCTGCCCATCTCAAATGTCTGGATTTAATGTTCCTAATTATGTCAGGTGAAGAATACAATGCGTGCAGTTCTGTGTTGTGTAACTTTCTCCATTCTCCTGTAACTTCATCCCGCTTAGCCCCAAATATTTTCCTAAGCACCTTATTCTCAAACACCCTTAATCTCTGTTCCTCCTCAAAGTGAGAGTCCAAGTTTCACAACCATATAGAACAACCGGTAATATAACTGTTTTATAAATTCTTACTTTCAGATTTTTTTACAGCAGACTGGATGATAAAAGTTTCTCAACCGAATAATAACAGGCATTTCCCATATTTATTCCGTGTTTAATTTCTTCCCGAGTATCATTTATATTTGTTACTGTTGCTCCCAGATATTTGAACTTCTCCATCTCTTCAAAAGATAAATTTTGCAATTTTTATATTTCCATTTCGTACAATATTCCCGTCACGAGACATAACCATATACTTTGTCTTTTCGGGATTTACTTCCAAACCTATTTCTTTACTTGCTTCCAGTAAAATTCCCGTGTTTTCCCTAATTGTTTGTGGATTTTCTCCTAACATATTCACGTCATCCGCATAGACAAGCAGCTGATGTAACCCGTTCAATTCCAAACCCTCTCTGTTATCCTGGACTTTCCTAATAGCATACTCTAGACGCAAAGTTAAAAAGTAAAGGTGATAGTGCATCTCCTTGCTTCAGCCCACAGTGAATTGAAACGCATCTGACAGAAATTGACAAGTGTATCTGACTCAAGAAATAACGGCAGATAATTCTTGATTAAAGAAACACAGTTTTACGTTTTATTGCGCTACAGAATTCATAAAATAATGAGACAATATTATACAGTTCATATTCCTGCAAAGTGTATCTGACTCAACAAAACATTAACATTTCGTAACTTGTGACTAGTTGAGGAGGGGAGAGAAGAGAAGAGAAGAGAGAGAAGAGAAGAGAAGAGAAGAGAAGAGAAGAGAAGAGAAGAGAAGAGAAGAGAAGAGAAGAGAAGAGAAAGAGAAGAGAAGAGAAGAGAAGAGAAGAGAAGAGAAGAGAAGAGAAGAGAAGAGAAGAGAAGAGAAGAGAAGAGAAGAGAAGAGAAGAGAAGACTGGCAAGCTACCAAGTGTTTCATTGAGGTCGAAAATAGAACCGGTACATGGTAGAAATTTACAATTCATGGAATCCATAAGAAGGAGAACCTTAGTAATTTGTCTTGTGTAATTATTTTATTTTCTTACTCAGTTTGTACTTCATTACAAAACAAACTTATTGGAATAACACAAGATGCAGCATTTTCAATAAAGTATCCTAATACAGTGTTCTAAAAAGTAGAAATACGTCTACAATGCCTCTCTCTATTTAAAAGTTCGCCTATCAATAACTTCCCCACTAGTGCTGCTTATGATTAGGTTTTCTCCGGAGCGGTTGTTTGCGCACTTTCAATCGGAGACCTCCGGTTACCTCCGATTGATGCCGCGCAGGTTGTATAGGGTGCGTCAGAAAGAACGGATGGATTTTACGGGGCAAGAAAATTGTAAGGATTCATCAAGTCAAAAATTTATTGTTGTCAACAGATTCACCAATACATGCAGTTTATTTACGGTATACAACATCATCCATATGATGTCCTTGGCTTTCGATACAGGCATCGAGGCGATTTCTGAAGTTCGCCGTCACTTTCACAGTCATAGCTGGTGTGATTCCCGCAATTTCTTCACGAATCGCCGTCTTCAGTTCATCCAGTGTATGTGGTTACTTACGCCTTCAAATGGTCCCAAAGAAAGAACTCGCAGGGCGCGAGATCTTACCGTAACCTCGGACAATCTTAGTGCAATAGCATGTTTGCGGGGTGATCGTTGAGGTGGCCGGACAACCTACTGTCTGTTTCCACATTTGCTCCGTGTTCGTCCAGGTGATTTCTTCTTTAATGTTGAACCTGTGATACGAAATGAAGCCACCCACCGCAAAATTGTATTCCGAGTTGGAATCCTAGCATGACGTCCGACGTCGAAATGAGTCCTGAGTCACAGATTCTTCATTTTTCAAAAATATCTCTGCGATCAAAGCACGTTGTACACCAGACCAACACCATGTTCTCAACAGAAACTGCATTCTCTCGCTGACCCAACAGTCGTGGTCCCTCTCACTCTATCCCTCCCCTCGCTGCGTATCGATACTTTGAAATCCATCCGTTCTTTCTGACGCACCCTGTATATGTGCTGTGGCGCAGACATACACTTTCCGCTGAGCATTCCTTTAATCGGATCAGGCTGTGATTCGAGTCCGCTGACGTCCGCGTATCTTTTAAAATAAGTTGTAATTTGTTGTTGTTTAATCTCTCTTTTATGTTAATCTCTCTCCCTTTCTTCGGCTCTTTTTTGTGTTGCTTAAAGTGCTACGTTAGCTGACAGATTTTTTTTTCTAGTTTTGAAATTCATAGTATATGTGGAAAGCCGTATTAGTTTTATGTCATTGATCAAATTAATAACATTCAATCTAACTGCAAAACTAACGCAAAAGTAAAGCTTTTCAGTAGCTAATGTAAACATTTAGGGCCGTATTCATAGACATTCTTAGCGCTGGCTTTCGGTGGATGATCAGCGAACTAACGTTTTTCGTATTCATAAAACAGTGTTAGCTATATGATATGATATGAATCCTGTTTAGCACGCTCGTAGCGCGGGCTAGCGAAATGTCTATGAATAGCACCCTAATACTTTAATTTAATCGCAAACAGGGTTTGTCAATTATTATTCTAATCGGTTTAGTTAACGTAAAATATATTAAGGGAGCTTCAGAATGAAACAAATAAAACGTGGGCTATCAATGGGATAAAGTTTACTGTCCAACATAATTTATTCATATTCTTCACCGGACAGGATTGTGATTATTGTGTTAAAGGGTGTCAGTATTTTAACTGCCTCTTCCAAAACGCGCCACTCTTGCTCTGTAATAAAAATATGAGTGGGTATCAACTTAAGGATAATTGTAATTATACTGTATTTTAATCCAAACAGTAAAATATAACTCAAGTTGTCTAAACAGTAAAATATAAGTCAAGTCGTCTTGCAAATATTTCATTCGTTTTTTATTGCCTCGAAAGTTACGTTTTAGAGAAATTTCAAGACTTTTTCATAGACTGTGAGCCTTTGGGAACAATAGCACTAAAACGATTTAAAAAGAAATCGTATCAAATGTTTCGCGTAATTTATTTCCTCAAGTTCGCGATTGTGCGATCGCTTCAAATGGTCTAACAAATTCGAAGTTCCACCATTTTTAGAGTAAATTCGCCCACAAAGTTTACAGCGTGCGACTTTATTATTACCTTCAACTAAATTAAAGAATGTCATAAAATAATGTTATCAATTTCAATCAAAGACACAACTATCTGCAAATGTTTATTTGCTACATGAATATAAGGTATATAAACGTTTTCGCCTTGTGAGACATCATCAGATATATTAAAATTATGTGATCTGAACTTAGATTAAATTAGATTTATAAAAGCAAATACGAACAGTGTGTAATACATGGTGATAAAATTTCATGAGTTATATGTATACTAAATTTAACAAGAAATAAGATAAAATGATGAATTTCAATGTAGTGTAAATTCAAATATGATTAAATTGGAATTGTGTGTACATATAACTCATGTTACATTATAATACATATTTACCAAATAATGTTATGCAAATTATGATCATGTTAAAATCAAATGAATAAATGGATAAAATCTTGGGTTAAATTTATTCAATGTTTAGAAAATGACACGTCTTGGAGAACTGTGTATCATACCGAAGTTTGTAGTAATCGATGTTGTAGGTTGATTGTGATGTGCGTATAAATTATCATTCATATACTGTAAACAAAGAAGTATGATTTATTTATACAAATTATGAGCATTATTTAGTGACCAAATGGGATAGGAGTCTATTTTGGAGATGTGAAAAGGTGTTAAGATTACTTACGAGTACTTTGCTTGATTTTAACATGTTCGTATTTGCTTTTATAAATCCAATTTAATCTAAGTTCAGATCACATAATTTTAATATATCTGATGATGTCCCACAAGGCGAAAACGTTTATATACCTTATATTCATGCAGCAAATAAATATTTGCAGATAGTTGTGTCTTTGATTGAAATTTATAACATTATTTTATGACATTACTAGACACATCTGAAATATAAAATGAATTGCAAATTAAATTAAAGAATTTCCATGCGACGGATATCCGATTTGGTGCATTTTATTCCACTCACAACTACCGTCAGTCCGTACGCGCCGGTCGTCCTTGAGCTAACTGTCGCTTCTCTCCGAACCCCCGCATCCCTCCGTATGTCCCCTGTTCCACCTAAGGTAGTACCGGAGATCACCGGTGGAGAGCTTTATTCGTAATCTCCGATTCCTCCGCGGTAGTAGTCACTCCGATGAGCAGCACTATTCCCAACCATTACATTTCGAACATAGGTAGGCTTTATGACATTAAATCGATGTAGGTCGGTTAACAGCTAGAAACTACAAGATAATTGGCCGGTTTCACCAACCTTCGTTATCATTATAACGTCTTGTTAAATAATTTAATGACACGTTAGTCAATTTTTGCGTTTTACCAAGCATCATTATTGCTAACGCATCTTTAAAGTCGTCGTTAATTTATTAGGACCTATTCGTCGCGTTAAAACAGTAACGATGCGTTAAGAAGTCAACAACGTGGCGGACGTATTCGATGCTGAAATTCTTTATTTAGAATTTCAACTTAATGGCGAACTTATATATTGCAATAACACTCGGAATAATCATTTTGAAGATTTAAGTGATAAAGAATCACACGAAAGCTACACATTAAGAAAATAAATAGTAAGAATGATTCTAGAAGAAACTGAATATAGGTTAGAATGCGACAGATAGGAATCACCCATTTAACTCCTCTTCAACTGATTCTTCTCGCTTTAAGATAATGTTACGGTCAATAGCACAACATCCCAAAGAAGGATACCTTTTTAAATGAAAAGTGTGCAAAGAGGTTTTCTTTTAGGAGACAATGGATACCCCTTAAAATCCAATTTATGACGGCTGTCCAAAATCCTGCCACACAAGCATAGCAAAATTGTTACAGGGTATATAAATCTGCATGAAATACAGTGAAAAAATAGTATGCAATTTATGGAAGATGCGATTTCCCATCCTAAATTTAGGCCTAAGAACAACTGCTTAGAATGCTCTGTATGTAATTAATTGTGACATCAATTCTGAAGCTGTCGACCTTATCGTCCGCAAAATTTTCTTAGATTTCCTTTAGAAGTTCCAATTTAAATGCTCTACAGTTCTCCTATTTACATTTGGAAGCATCTGTCTTTTTGTTTTTAATTGCGGTATGACAACATAATGCATTTAGGAAGAATGTCAAGAACCAAGAACTTCTAGATGTTCTTAAAATTACTGCCTCCTACCCGTTTATCTATGATTATTTCCTCATGCCAAACAAAGTCAGCCATGATCATATGTAACCAATGAAATTCGCGATTTCGAAGCCATGGTCGTATGAGAAATAAAACACGCAAGATACAAGTACAAAATCCCCACATTAGTAAACGCATGTTAATTTTAAAGAAAACAGGCTTGGTCAAATAGTAAACTTTTAAAGATCTCGTTAAAATTAAACGATCCGTTTTTGACAAGTCGTTTGTGCTGATTTAAAGATGCTTTGTGAAACCGGCCAAATGACTGAAAAAATTTATTACTATGAGGCGAACGAAAAAATGGATTGAGAATCAAGTTTTATGACAAATAACAGCAACACTCCCCAGAGTGAAAAGCTAATGCTGGGTTGCAAGAAAGTATTCATTGGATCGTTAGCCGCTAATGATGCACTAAGTTCTAAAGAAGTGTTGCAAGAAACATCTCGTGTTAATGATTCACTAAAGTATTCACTAACTTAGAGGTCTGATTTACCTCCTCTAAACAATTTAATTCTTCGTTAGGTAGCCATTTTGTACACAATTTATGCGTCGTCTTTAATCTGCTTATACGATGTCATCTACATCACATTCAGGTACGTGCTCTTCGGTGTGTATACAATACTTATTAGCAAAGTATTATATATTTTATAATTTTATTATTTCATGATTCTTAAAGTAACTGAGTTATTTTGTCTACACCACAGATTCTATACAGCAGAGTCCGTATAGGTCAGTTTCTATCGGATGCTTTTCCAATTCACTGCGGGCTAAAGCAGGGAGTTGCACTATCACCTTTACTTTTTTACTTCGCTCTAGAATATGCCATTAGGAAAGTTCAGGATAACAGGCAGGGTTTGGAATTGAACGGGTTACATCAGCTTCTTGTCTATGCAGATGACGTGAATATGTTAGGAGAAAATCCACAAACGATTAGGGAAAACACGGAAATTTTACTTGAAGCAAGTAAAGCGATCGGTTTGGAAGTAAATCCCGAAAAAGACAAAGTATATGATTATGTCTCGTCACCAGAATATTGTACGAAATGGAAATATAAAAATTGGAGATTTATCCTTCGAAGAGGTGGAAAAATTCAAATATCTTAGAGCAACAGTAACAAATATAAATGACACTCGGGAGGAAATTAAACTCAGAATAAATATGGAAAATGCCTGTTATTAATCGGTTGAGAAACTTTTATCATCCAGTCTGCTGTCAAAAATCTGAAAGTTAGAATTTATAAAACAGTTATATTACCGGTTGTTTTGTATGGTTGTGAAACTTGGACTCTCACTCTGAGAGAGGAACATAGGTTAAGAGTGTTTGAGAATAAGGTGCTTAGGAAAATATTTGGGGCTAAGCGGGATGAAGTTACAGGAGAATGGAGAAAGTTACACAACACAGAACTGCACGCATTGTATTCTTCACCTGACATAATTAGGAACATTAAATCCTGACGTTTGAGATGGGCAGGGCATGTAGCACGTATGGGCGAATCTAGAAATGCATATAGAGTGTTAGTTGAGAGACCGGAGGGAAAAAAACCTTTAGGAAGGCCGAGACGTAGATGGGAAGATAATATTAAAATGGATTTGAGGGAGGTGGGATATGATAATAGAGACTGGATTAATCTTGCACAGGATAGGGACCGATGGCGGGCTTATGTGAGGGCGGCAATGAACCTCCGGGTTCCTTAAAAGCCATTTGTAAGTAAGTATACCACAGATTCTACTTCATCACCTGATTGGCCTTCTAGAAATTCTTTCTAGCCAGAGACAGTTTCGCGACAGTCTTGTTGTGCGTTGAAAGAAGACGGATTTTCTCCCAGCATTCTGCCTTTTCCTTATTGGTGGTACCGTCTGTCTAAAAAGACAGACGGTATTAATATATATTTTCACTATTTCGAGCAACAGATGCTTGTCCCTCTCGCTTAAATTCTTGCTTCTGCTTCTTTTGTGCTTCATAATGATATTTATAACAAATAAACACGACAAAACAACTGCTACATTTAAATTGATGTTCACTTTTTATTCCTGAGATGCCACGTTGCCACACTACGAAGTCCAAAGATTCGATATTAAACTTCCAATTACTAATGATCCGTTAAATGTTCCATCTAGCAACTCGCGAGTCCGATAACTATAATGGTCCACTAACTAATGAAAGACTAACTTATTTATAGGTTTGTTTTCTTGCAACCCACCATCAGTCAGATGGATGTGATCTCAGAAGTCAGTAAATTGTACTTCCTTTACAAAGAAAAAAAAAACCACGAAGAAAAACGTTTATTATCATTTTTAATCAATATAAATGTAAACTATCATTAGCTATACATACCTCTTCAGTAGATGGAATTCCGTCCCTAATTTTGTTTAGTACCGTGCCAATGTCCATACCTGAAAGAATAACAACAAATTATTTACTCTAAATTGAGTTTCAACAACATACCATTTTGAAAACATATTTAACAAAAAAAAGAGGAAGGCCGGTTCGAAAATTGGATTACTGGTGAAGCCAGTGGCGTGTGGTGATAAATAATCCTGGTGGTGCACAAATATTTATTATGATTATGATTATATTATTATTATTATTATTATTATTATTATTATTATTATTATTATTATTATAGGTACTAACTACTACATAACTATTAACATATGTTAGTAGGTATAGATTTAATAATTTTGTTGGTCAAGAAATTGCAGTTAATTAATTTCAATATGTAAATCCAGTAATAGTAAAGTAAAGTGTTCAATTTCTATTGCAGCACATCGTAAATAATATTGTTTTCGAAATAATTGCGTTTTATAACACAGTTCACACGTTCACAAGCATTCGATACGTGTGTCGTCTCATCAGCCTTAACTGCTAAAGTCAGCAGCAATCTTTATTTCTTTGAAATCTCGTCATGGCATACATCAAAATGGCTTGAAGGACTTCGTTCTGTATAGTGTTTAATGCGCTCTTAAACACTGTTCCTCTTTCAAATGTTCCTTAAAAGAAGATAAGTCTAATTCAGAACTGAAATTGATGAGGCTACAAGAAAAAAACTACTAGCGTTTAAAGATGAGTTTCCGTCTTCGTGACCTCTTCAAAACCTACTCAAAAGCTCCAGAAAACCGTGCACGCACATATCTGTTCTTGGTAACTTTATCATTGTTAAGTGCAACAATCCAATTGAATCAATTGTGTCTGTATGTTTGTTTGACCCAACACTGCTAATTTAACATTGTTGATGTTGCTGAAGAATCGTGGTTTTTAATTATTTCATTCGTGTGCTTCAAATCAATCATATCTGCAGAACGATAATCAAAATTATTTAGTTACTACGCATTAAATCCTAAATTCAAACAGAAAAATAAATAAAATTCATAAAACGTACTTATTTTTGTCAATGAATGTTCGCCGTCCAACAATAGGCAAGGAAAAATTTCAAAATACAGCGTCTTTTATATTGTAGCCGCATATTGCATTTTAGTAAATTCTTACGAATGTTGAATTTTCTTGTCACTTCTCTGTTACTGTTCTTCGTCACTCTTAATTTTAATTCATGTGTCTCTACGAATCTTCTTTATTTGGTCTTTTCAGTTCTAAAGGTCTTATAGAAAATTACACATTTAAAAGATCTTGCACATATTCATTGTAAACATTTATGATGGAAAGAGCTTGAAAACACATCTGAAAATGCATCATTTGTAACCCTCCTTCACACTGTATCTGGCTCCCTACTCCAAAGCCTTCACCAGTGAAAATCAGTACTATGATGCCATGCTCGAATGGAACAGTGTGCCGCAAGTCTTGAGCGAGTAAACGAAGTCCCAGGCGTCAACAAGACCAGTACACATGCAGTGTTATTTTTACATAGTATTATAATAAAGAATTATGTCGCTCGCATAGTCTACTGCAGCTCATTGATATAAATTTAAAAACATGTGTTAATTGAAGAGGTGGTGCACTGCTCCTGTGCTCCTCAAGAGAAATCGCCAATGGGTGAAATGCCAAATTAGGGTTTCCATGCATCCCGACGAAGTTAAAGACGCAGTTCAGAAGATTATGAAAAAAACATAACCCATTTAATGATGGTCGCCCAAGGTAAAAATGGCTGGTTTTTTCCAAAAACCGACATCCTAGTGTGACAATAAAGAATAAAGAATTTATATTCAAGCTCTGGAAATCATCCGGGCAATTCACTAGTTCAAAATACTCATGGGTTTGTAAATATTCAGAGAAATAATGCAATAGTAGAAGATACTTCAGGTCAATTTTTGGTTCCTAATAGTAATCTATGGGTTCTCCTAGAAATGCTGCAGTGAATTTTAAAGAATATTGTGATGGAAATAATGTGGAGGATGGATGTGTTACTGGAAATGAAATCCAAGTATTATTCCAAGTAATGATCGACAAAGAAGTATTATTAACGATATGATTGTTGCAGAACCATTTGAGCTTGAAAGTGTTGATATTAATACGGATATTAAAAAGTGATCCAAAATATTAGTCCAAAAAAATGTGATGTTGATGGAAGTTCTAACGATGAACTAAAAATATTAGGACCATCGAATAATTCAACACCAAAAACTGTGTGAAAACCGTGGAACAAAATGATAAAATAAAAATAAAAGAGATAAGTAAAACTTTGAAGAAACAATGTAAAAAGATTGTTTGGGGACTTGTTCCCCTTTCAATCTAACGAAATATATTGTAAAAAAAAAACTTATCTCCAGATTCAAACAAAATTGACTTTTATCTGACAATAGTAGATTAGCACATAAAAACATTGACTTTTCGGTTATTACATAAACCAAAAAAATTTTTGTGTAGTGACTTGTTCTTTAGAATAAGTTATCGCAAAAACTAGTACGTTATTGTGAAATATAAAGAAACATATTTTTCAGGGTTAGTGATGGAAAAGGATATAAGAGAATTAGAAGAGAAAAGTTGTGGACTGGATACTTAGAGGTGGCCAAATGAAATTAACCAAAATAGTAGAAATATCGTAACATTGTCGAAACAATTACTGCGCTTACATGGCATTAAATATATATAATTATTTATTCAGTGCTTGAAATAAATTTCTAAATTTTCCTAGGTCTAATTGAACAGTTTAATTTTGATATTAATTAGGCATTATACAAAAGCAATTATTTGTATACATTTAGTACATTATTCTTACAAATGTAGCCTCTTGCTCGAAGAATTACAAAACAAATTTGTAATGGAAAATCAAACCGGTAAAACTTAATTTAGAAAAGTATATAAAGTATTCTTGAATATTAAAACATTTCTCTAGAAATTTATATTTTTTTCCAGTTCTTAAATTTAATATTACTGGAACAAAATCTTTCTAGTTTTACAGGACATAATATATAGTAAACAATGATATATCATTGCATTGACGCCAAAACACAGTCTGTTACAATTATTCATCATTTGTAACAAACAAACCTTGGGGTCATTCACTAGTGTTCATCTGGTCAACTACTGTTCATCTGGTCATGAAAACTAAAGTGTTGAAATCTAAACTAAGGAGATGTGGGACCTGTTCCTTTTCATGCAGAATGAAAGAGCATACCTAAATTAGTATGGCTACAGTCTTAACTCATTTTTGCCAAAACTGTGACTTATTCCCTTTTCGAATT
Source organism: Periplaneta americana (assembly GCA_025594305.2). NCBI lineage: Eukaryota > Metazoa > Arthropoda > Insecta > Blattodea > Blattidae > Periplaneta > Periplaneta americana. The sequence goes on along the minus strand of JAJSOF020000036.1, from coordinate 18,298,517 downwards.
TAGATAATATTGAAATAACTTACGATTTTTAAAGGCTTCACTAATATTGCAGTCACTGCCTGGCTTTGCTGCTTTCTCGGCTTCTGCCTGAAAATATATTTAAAAAAACCCAATTACAAGAAAAAGAGACAAGGTTATTTCTATGACCAAGCCCCTATACTATAAATATTTAAGTGACCAAATTAAGTATTATTAACAATTATTGTTTCATACTATGTCTCATTTCACTACTTTGTGATCTTACAGAATTGCCGAAAAACAGAACATTGTAGTACCAGGAGGAAGTTAATAAAAAATTACAAGTTGGAGGAATTTTCTGTGACTAATCCAAAGCATTTGACTGTATAAATCATAAAATGCTGCTAGATAAAATTAGATTATTATGGAATTAAAGGTGTTGCACACCAATGGTTTCACTCATATCTCATAGATAGGAAACAGAAAGTTGAAATCAATACAACTATGAAATCTACGTCTACATGGGGAACTATTAATAATGGAATTCCTCAAGGATCAATATTAGGTCCCCTACTTTTTCTAGGGTTTATAAATGATCTTGCCCCCTAATAAAAGATGTAGGTCATCCCATATCATTTGCAGATGACACAAGTATAGTAATTACAGCCAATAACTCCAACACATTCCAATCCTCAACAGAGGAAATTCTCTTTAAAATATGTGACTGGTTCTCAGTCAATAAATTAGTATTAAATTGTAACAAAACTAATATAATTCAATTTAAATCCTGTCCAAATTCAACGTCGCAAATTTCTAGCACAATAATTAATAATAGATCCCTATTAGAAACAACAACAACCAAATTTCTTGGCTTAAAATCGATAATGTGTTAAATTGAAAAAATCATATTAAAGAAATTACCCCCAAACTAAATTCAGCTTGTTTTGTTATTAGATCTATGCAAAATATAGTAAATATCAATACCTTAAAAACAATATATTTTGCATACTTCCACTCGGTAATGAGTTTTGGAATAATATTCTGGGTAAATTCCACAGATAGTAACAATATATTTCTATTACAAAAAAAAAGTAATTAGAATAATAGTAGGTGCCAAATCTAGGGAATCGTGTAGGACTATTTTCAAAAAACTACAAATAATGCCCATGGCTTGTCAGTATATCTTTTCATTAATAGTCTTCCTCGTATGTAATCGTGAAAACTTTATAATTAATTCAACAGTTCATAGCATAAATATACGTAAAAAAAATGACTTTCATACTCCATCGGCAAGTCTATCGTGCTATCAAAAAGGAGTACGTTATATGCCAGTAAAAATTTTTAATAGCCTCCCTATCGATATAAAAATGAAACTCAAAACATAAAATTATTTAAGGGTCAAATTAAAGAAGTACCTAATTTCTCACGCCTTCTATTCTGTAGGTGAATTCATGACATTCAATAACACTTCGTGAAATTGATATCAAAACTTTGTGTTGTACTAGTAGACTATATTGTAAATCTTGTCTATATATACTTCATCTACACTGTGACTATAAATTAAGATTTTATAATAGTATTAAGTTTTTTGACTTGTTCCATATTCTAGCTGTAAGCATGTATGAATACCATGGAATGTTAATAAATACAATACAATACAATACAATACAATACAATACAATACCATGTACCGTAACATTCACAAAAGGAACGCACTATCACCAACATATGGATATTCATATCCGTACTTCTACTCCGATATTCCTGTTTTCCCTACCAACTACTGGCCATTAACCATACTTCCTCGATAAACTGATAACCAAATCCGTGATAGATTCTTGTTTCTGCTCATCTCCTAAAATATTTAAAAGGGACGAATGACAGATGACGAGATAATATGACTTCATCAAAATACGAGTATATCAAAGGGTACTGATAAGCCATATATAGGCTGAAAGTGAAATAATCCTGTAGATTGAAAGGGACGACAAGGTACACTTAAATGAATAGAAAACCTATATTACGTTTTGTGATTAAATACACGGTTAATTAGAAAGTAAAATTGAGAGTTTCAGCAATCCGGCAACATCGCCGCTAACACACCTCTTCTCGTAATAGTCATTCAAGAAGTCAACGAACTCAAAGTTGTTTGTCTAGATCAGCGGTGACCAAAGCGGGTGTCGTGATTACATCGTGTAATCACAGACATTCAAACGAGTACGAGGAGTTTCCTGTACATTGCTGTGTGTTTCATTCACGTACTAAAGGCAAGCAGTGGCGGTATCATGTCGCTCTACAAACTCTGTCTCTACAAGCAGTAAGAGGTGAATAATTTCGAGGGAAAAATTGTTCCGGAGCCGGGTATCGAAAAATGGGACCTTTGGTTTAACGTACCAACGCTCTATTACTTAGCTACTCAGGAACTTAATTGACACCGATAATTTTTACCCTTATATATTAGACCTCAAAGTGGGCTGACAACCGTTATTAAAAACCATTATCAGTGCATTATTAACTCCGTAAGTGAATTAAATTGTAATTTTCTGTTAACAAACAGTGACGCGTTTATCTTCTTTCAAGATTTCAGGTTAACTCCCTGTAAAATCTTTTGAATAATTTCGAGGAAAACTATTGTTCCGGCCGGGTTATCGAACATTTAATTTATTGTCCAACGCTCTATTCACTGAGCTACTCAACGAACTGTTAAACCGACATCCGATCAATTAAATCTATATCCACAGACCTCAAAGTGGGCTGAAACCGTCAAGCTACCAACTTCGAGTGAAATATCTCCGTGTGACTTAAATTGTGGTTTTCTGTTAACGAACAAAAGTGACGTGTATTATGCAAATCAAGATTTCACCAAGTATAACTCCTGTAAAATGATTTGAATAATTTAAAGGAAAAATTGTTCCGGAGCTCCCTTCACGGGTATCGAACCTCAAATCAAAAGCTTTACAGGGAGTTATAAGATGTTAATATTGTAAATCTTGATTTGTTTTGGAAATCCAATACTGTCGCAGAAGGTTATGTTCTGTTAATATAATAATTAGCGTTAATTGTAAATAATATTCAAATAAATTCAATTTGTAATCTCGTTTTTCAATTCTAAATCAATTTCCAGGTTATATCAAGACTAATCTTTATGTTATTTTCTAGCTTATATCAAGGTCAATGAGATTTGTGCCTCTCAAAAAATCAATACTTTCGCGTCTGCCACATCTCACAATTTAGAAGGTCAGTTCCGTCCTCATTTACATAACCATAACATGAATACTTATGACTAATTTCAAGTTAGAAATATGGTGGCATAAAAGTCGTATGAAACTTGCCTATAATGGTAACCAAGACGCTCGTTAAATTATGGAACTCGTTGCGCTCGTTTCATAAACAAACATAAGTGTCTTAATTAAATTACTAGGCTCGTTTAAAATATAATGTAAATATTATTAGATTTCTTATCGATATGGACAAAAATGACAATCCTACTCGCAATAGTTACTGAATAAGAGGGTGTTAAACATTTGGTGAAAAAAATTTTTTCTGAGAAAACTATGAACTTCTCATCAATATGGCATTAGACTTTTTTGTTACTGAGTTATTCGCAGGATTATTTCACTTCCACTTTGTTTAGTTAGCATAGGACCTTCGTTATAAAGAAAAGAAAAAGCTGTTGCTATGGAAAAAATTATACATAGTTACGATAGAGGAGACAAGATCTGTCCTGAGTTCTTATAATGTGCAGTGGATATATCATCAACGGGTATAAAGGGGGAAGATATGTTTTAATCTCAGACGAAATTCCGAGTCGGTAGATTCGTATAATATTAACCATCATGAAACAAACTCTCTTTCTGATGACTAGACTTCGTTGAATTGCCACACGCAGCATGCAATCAGGTTGCCGATGTACGGTAGTATAGAGGAGGTGAGCGACCGCCCGGTCTCGCAGTATAAGCAGTTCATGTTAAGAGTTGTGATCGGTCCAAATAGATAAAGCAGCTACAGCTAATGTATATCTATGTAAGCACTTGTTTTTGCATTACTGTGGTTGGAATAGTCAAAGCTTAACATTTGTTCAGTGCAGACAAGAATTCAATCAAACATACTAGTACTACAATGAGAGTGTTGCTGTTCCAAACAATTGCCCCTGGAATACCCTTACCCCCGCAGCCAGTCTTGACCCGTTGGAAAACGTGGTTGGATGCTGTTAATTATTATGCAGAATATTACGGCAAAATAATGGAGGTAATTGATGCACTGGATAGCATAGACAGTTCCGCTGTTGCAGCTTTAAAATCATTGCCTTCTGAACAGCTATTGGAAGATATTCTGTTCGTGGATTCTAATTTTAAAATCGTGTCCAAAAGCATCATTCTGTTTGAATCCTCTAAACTACAACTCTCAGAAGCCCTTAGTATAGTGGATAAAATATCTCAAACCGTTATCCAAAATAACAATTCACTAATTTCATAAAAAGTGAAATGTAAGTTGAGAAACATTATTGCTAAAAATTCTGCCTATTCACAACTTCATATTATAAATGATGTACTATCAGGTCACGACAAGACGTCTGAGGTTGGTGTACTAAAAAGTAGTGACTTCCCGTTCTTCAAATATCCACCTATTACATCGTGTGATGTTGAACGTACATTATCCTAATATAAATACCGTTTAAGTGACCGTCGGAGGTGGTTACTTTGCAGTCGCTCAAAATGTACGTAACTCTTCACTGCAATGCACATATTCAAGGATGATGTGAGTATCTTACATTAAATTTTAAGAGTTAATATATCTCATTACAAAATAATTGTGTATTTACATGTTTAGACATTTCCTACTTCAATGATCATTCATTATATTTCTCGAATGCAGGATACAGGTTTTATTGTAACCGCAGTATACTGCTCAGCGTTTACATCAGACGCATACTCCATCCGTTGCACGGCCCCTTCTCATACAGTCTATACCGCGTGCGTAGTAAACCTTACGATTCTCGTGGCAATTCCACGAAGTCTACTGATGACTCTTTCTTTCCACTCTTGCACAGCTCGCATGCCAGGTCTTGCTTCCTCATCTATGTTCCATGTTTGGTGATAAAAAGTGTACTTTACATGGACAAGTCAATTAATTTACAAGTAGCTTGTACTAGCACCACCTGATGGCAGTATTATCCAGGTGTCAAGGTGATGGATTTGATAGTTCACATGTGGACACAATGTCATTCATAGTAACGATAACTTACTGCAGTTCTGTTTCATTGAACACGATTTTCCACGTAGAGCGGTAAGAAATATTATAAAAGATGAGATAAAGTCACTAAGTTACTGACCAGGATTGATATGGCAGCCAATGAAAGGATTGCTACCCCAAGGATGAATTTCATGTTGCTTCTAATCTGAAAGTAACAAAAATAAAATAGATTTTTATTGCCAGTAACTAGTATATAAATCTCGAACACATTTCCCTAATGTTTCTATGAAATTGTTGGAAATAAATCGTTTAACCATTTTGCAATTTATGAAATTAAAAAATCCCAAATAAAAACAAAATTTTATCAAATAAGCAACACGAAAACAAGTCCACATAATTATGTACTTGTAACTAGTATTTCCTCTTAATCTTTACCATGCGTAGCATTGAATTACCATCTTATATTTGCAGTGCCTGGGGAAAGTGACATAAGTCAGTTTCCACAAACTCTTTTTAATAATTTATTGACAACTTACACTGGTTTATGTCGATTTGATTTTTTTTCTGTATGTATTATTAAGAGAGAAGTTTTATATAATATTCTTATTGAATTTGATATTCCCAAGAAACTAGTTCCATTAATTAAAATGTGTCTTAGTGAAACTTACAGCAGAGTCCGTATAGGCCAGTTTCTATCTGATGCTTTTCCAATTCACTGTGGGCTAAAGCAGGGATATGCACTATCACCTTTACTTTTTAACTTTGCTCTAGACTCTAGAATATGCTATTAGGAAAGTTCAGGATAACACAGAGGGTTTAGAATTGAACGGGTTACATCGGCTTCTTGTCTATGCGGATGACGTGAATATGTTAGGAGAAAATCTTCAAACGATTAGGGAAAACACGGAAATTCCACTTGAAGCAAGTAAAGACATAGGTTTGGAAGTAAATCCCGAAAAGACTAAGTATATGATTATGTCTCGTGATCAGAATATTGTACGAAATGGAACTATAAAAGTTGGCGATTTATCCTTCGAAGAGGTGGAAAAATTCAAATATCTTGGAGCAACAGTAACAAATATAAATGACACTCGGGAGGAAATTGAACGCAGAATAAATATGGGAAATGCCTGTTATTATTCGGTTGAGAAGCTTTTGTCATCTAGTCTGCTGTCAAAAAATCTGAAAGTTAGAATTTATAAAACAGTTATATTACCGGTTGTTCTGTATGGCTGTGAAACTTGGACTCTCACTTTGAGAGAGGAACAGAGATTGAGGGTTTTGAGAATAAGGTTCTTAGGAAAATATTTGGGGCTAAAAGGGATGAAGCTACAGTAGAATGGAGAAAGTTACACAACGCAGAGCTGCACGCATTGTATCCTTCACCTGACATAATTAGGAACATTAAATCCAGACGTTTGAGATGGGCAGGGCATGTAGCACGTATGGGCGAATCCAGAAATGCATATAGAGTATTAGTTGGGAGGCCAGAGGGGAAAAGACCTTTGGGGAGGCCGGGACGTAGATGGGAAGATAACATTAAAATGGATTTGAGAGAGGTGGGATATGATGATAGAGACTGGATTAATCTTGCTCAGGATAGGAACCAATGGCGGGCTTATGTGAGGGCAGCAATGAACCTCCGGGTTCCTTAAAAGCCAGTAAGTAAGCAAGTATGAATTATTGTAATGGGAGAAATACTTATGTCTCTTTTTCCAAGCGAGCAGATGTTCCGTAAGTTGTCAATAAATTATAAAAAAAGGTTTGTGGAAACTGACATGTCACTTTTCCCAGGCACTGCAGATATTATAAACTGAATTCTGTCATTATGCAACGAAATAAATGAGAAAGGCGACTCGCCTGAAGGTTTCACGGAGACAGTGTTGATTCCAATACCGAAGAAATATAATGCAAAGAAATGTAACGAATTCAGGACTATCAGCCTGATATTGCACTCGGCGAAGATTCTTCTGCGAATACTGAATACTGCGACGTTTACATTCCAGTTTGAAGAAGAGCAGTTGGATTCAGGAAGGGAAAAGGTACGAGGGATGTAATTGAATTGCTACGAACAATCGGCGAAAGATATCTAGAGAAGAATAAAGAAGTGTAGGCCTATATAGTATTTATGGACCTAGAAAATGCATTTGACAGAGTGGATTGGAAGAAAGTGATGGGGAAATTGGCGTGGATTGGAAAGAGATGAGGCTGTTCAATAACCTTCATATGAAATGAGTCAAAGTCAGGATAGAAGAAGAAATGTCAGAAGGAAGTGAAATAAGGAGAGGAATACGTCAAGGATACCCTTTATCACATCTATTTCAAGGATTTAATGAAAAACTGTTTTCAGAACATGGGAGGAGTGACAGTAGGAGGAATAAGAATAAAGTGTGTAAGATTTGCTGATGATATGGCGTTGTTAGCAGAAGAGGAGATGATACTAAGGGATATGCTACTGGAGCTAAATGACAGCTGTGAGCAGTATGGAACGAAGATAAATGTCAACAAGATGAAGACCATGGTCATAAGAAGCAAAGTAAAGAAGGTAAACTTGCGAATTCTAAATGAGGCAGTAGAGCAAGTGGACAGCTTCAAATACTTGGGATGTATTATAAGCAGTAACATGAGCTGCTGCCAGGAAGTCAAAAGGAAGATAGCAAAGGCAAAGGAAGCTTTTAATAGGAAAAGGGGCATCTTCTGCGGACGTCTGGAATAAGAACTAAGGAAGAGACTAGTGAAATGCTTTATGTGAAGTGTAGCATTGTATGGGGCAGAAAGATTAACATTACGACGAAGTGAAGAGAAGCGAATAGAAGCATTTGAAAGTTAGAAGATAGGTGTTAGCCCTTCCCACCCGCTAAAATCGCTACTGAATAACGGGAAAACTGAAAAAAACTTATCTATAGCATTTTAGAATATCACCGGAATTCTTATATTTAAGACGTACGGTAGTTAAACGTTATCTCAAAACTGAATTTTCTCTGACGTCATAATGAGTCTATAACTGTTATCAATTCTAAAATAATTATTATGTAGAGTTGCTGCTCTCTTGATAACGTGCATACAAGTGAAGCAGTGTGCCGTTACTCATGTAGCCTACTGCACAATATGCTGTGTTGCAATTTCTGCAGCTCTTTTTAAAAGGATGTTTTATAGCCACTAGCTATCGACATTTTGCTATTTCAAAAAATGAGAAGCGTTCATGGGTGTTAATTAACGAATAAATTTGGTTCTCTTAATGGAAATTATGATAAACCATAATATCTGGATGACATACATGAAAATTTGTAGCATATATATAAATATCTCATATCGATAAATATAGATAAAATTGACCTATAATTTCTAAATACAATAAAACTTTTTTGTACGTAGAGAACTGTTGTACAATGCTTTGTGCAATTTACATCAACTTAGTGTTTAAATTATTTTAAATTTAGACATTCTGAGCAAAAAACTTGTCACAGAAACATGTCTCCTAATCTTCAATTTTTCAGAGTTACATTAATTTGACATTGTTTTCCTTTTTATGGGAAGATCCTCAGGACAACCGTTGTAGGCAAAAATTTTTACAACGAGGTTGAAACTCTTGCACACGTCCTGGGATCCTGTCCGCACGGCGAAGATCTGCGAAACGCTAGACACCACCAAGTACGATCAATTATAGCCACTGCCCTTAAAGATGCCGATTACAACACCTTTGAAGAATTACATGGTCTCTCCGTCACTGGCAGTATCACAGGTTTTCATAGATATAATAGCTTTCAACGGAATCTACAAGATCTGGATTCATAATTGACCCCACTGTGCGTTTCGAAACGAATGAGGAACAGCCAGCAGAAGTGGCCGTGTGATAATGAAAAAAGAATATCTACAATCCTACCATTCCATATTACCTCCAAAAGTACCAGCTAGAAGAGCTTGAAGTAATCGGACTTCTGGTTGGAGCAAGAATACCGCTACTTCTTCATGAAAGATGTGTTTAAGAGGCTTGGAATACCTACATCTATTATTACGATTGTAACTTTAGCTGCATTGAAAGGATCAATTGCTCTCCTGAAGCATCACCTATATTCGAAATGAAACCAAGTTCATTAGCATTCTTTACTTTTTTGTAACACTTGCCTCTCTAAAACTAGGTATATTTCCATCAATCACAAAATGTATTTGCAGCTATGTACTTGTAGGAGTTTCATTGTCAAAACAAAATTAATGGTTCACTGAACTTGTAAACATTTCTATGGTTAAGTACTCTTTGTCCCTTGTGGCAGCTCACGAAGAGTGAGAAGATTTCTAAATTCTATTCATTTATTCTTTAATTTTAAGGGTAAAATAATATTACAGATAAAGAATGAACTATTCAGGAGTATCATTTATTTAATTAGCTAGTATTCTGAAGCTAAAAATGTATTGTGAATTCCATTGTTGATTTGTACAGATTTTTGTTTCGTTTTTACTATAAAATAACGTTTTTGTTACGCATTTATCACGCAATTTTTACAAATCACGCCACTCTTGAAAATTCTTCAAGCCTGAACATTAGGATACAAAATCAAATTGTAGAGAATCAAGTTCTTACAGTCCTATGATTCGTAACAATTTTTGTGTTAAGTGTGTAAGAGTAACATAATTTTTAGTTAAAAATTTAAAAACAAAATCTGTAGAAATCAATTAACAACACATTTTTAGCTTCAGAATACTAGCCAATTAAAGAAATTATACTTCTGAATAGTTCATTCTCTATCTGTAATATTCCTTTAACCCTTAAAATTAAAGAAGAAAGTATTTTACTAACGACTTCAAATTAGTGCAACTCTGAAAATATTGAGATTAGGACTCATGTTTATATATGCCGTGAAAAATCAACAAGATTTTGCTCGAATGTCTTCGGAAATAGCTCCGTAAAACCTCGTGGGTCATCCTACATATATATATATATATATATATATATATATATCATATGTGGAATATGTGTGCCAAAAATGAACTAACTAGCTTAAAAACTATAGAAGTTAGAAATTTCATCCCTTAAAAGTAGGGCATTCTACCGAAACATTTTTTTAAATTGGTGAACATATTGTTCGTGGTGAAATAAAATAAATTAAAATGAATTAATGTGACATCCGACAATATTCAATACACGTAGTATTTTATCTTATTTATTTATTTATTTACTAGCTTAAATTAGCTCCGCTACACCCGTTAGATATAAATATAAAGTAATTACATAATTAAACAGGACGTTTGATCAGGGAACATTCGTGTTTGATAGAAGGATAAATCATTTAATATGTTACTCAATTTAAATTGCATCCAAATAATTAAAATGCGATCATTTTGGTCCAGAGACACTCATTTGGAGCAATGATAGGTCATTCTACCGTTTTTTTTTAATTGGTGAACATGTTGTTCGTGGTGACAATTCCTTTAACACATTTCCTAATTTTTATTACATGCAACCATAGTTTAACGAAGATTGACATCATTTAGATTTAATGTGTATATTTTATTTTACTTGTTATAGGTTTCCATTGAATTATGGTAATAACTTAATTTTAACCCTTGTTTTCTACGTATTCAGTAAATGGCGCTTGGCCCACTATGGTTCTGAACCCTTCAAATAACTTAAATTATATTATATAATATTAGCTTCCGATATTACTTCATACAAACACAGAAACATTCTCTAAGGCTATCTTTCATAGCTTTCTAATTGTTGCTGTTCAAGGCCCCTTATAGACATGAAGTCATTTTTTTTCGGCTCATTACACGGCCTTAGATGGCAGTTATTTTAATTTTAAAACTCATTTATCTCATTAAATATCAGTCCTATCAAAAGTTTTCAAGGAATAAAACTTATCGCAAATTATTTTTAAAGAAACTTTTGTTATGTAATATTTTTCACAAAAATCAATAATAAGCGAGATATTTCGATTTATTTAATCCAGCCTCCCTTATAACCCCCCTTTTAAATAATGTATTTTGAATTCCATATAGCCTAAAATCTAAGTTACAACGAACTTAATTTATATTCCAATTTTCATCGAAATCCGTCCAGCCATTATCGCGTGAAAAGGTAACAAACATACATACATACAGACAGACAGACAGACATACAAACAAGAATTTCAAAAAAAGCATTTTCGGTTTCAGGGTGGTTAATTATATATGTTAAAATATGTCAATTATTTTGGAAAATCGAAAATTACCAGAAAAATTTCGGCTACAGATTTATTATTAGTATTTATTTATTTATTTATTTATCTATTTATTTATTTATCGATTTATTTATTGATTTATTTGTTTGTTTGTTTGTTTATTTATTTATTTGTTATTGCTAACAAGTTTGAAATGAACACAAAATAATAAATACAATGAAAGATAAACTAGCTCACTCCTGAATGAGTAAGACTCGTGCTCAGGAGGGGATTCCAATACAGACAAAAATAAAATTAAAATTGAGAGTGAATACAGATTAAATAGTGTTTTATATGTTTAAACCCAAACTATAAATCCAATACAATTTTTTTTACTTTTTTTTTTATTAATCTGGAGAGGATTCGTGGTTGAAATATTATTGGAATAAAATTTGTTTAATAATCTTGGACCTTGACTCATGCTATGATGAAAAGCTGCATTGATTTTACATTTTGGTTCAGACAAACGCAGAGAATTCATATTTTTAGTTCTATATTTATGTATATACCTTTCAAAGTTATTAAAATTTCTATGAAAATATTTTAATAAAATGAAATAATACATTTGTTTAATGTTGAAAACTTTGAAATGTTTAAAAGTTCCACCCCAATATACAATTTAATTTAAATGACAAAATTAAAAAAGAAGAGCTACTTCAAAAAGAAATAATTATGTTCCAAACCGTCAATAAAACACAGAGGGTAAATGTTCGTAAAACTCCACTACTTACATTTGTTTTGTTCGGGTAGCAGCGTAGGCCAATAGCCAAAGATGTTTGCTAGCCTTTGCAATGACCACTGACGGCCGTACAAAAAACCTTGAATAAACAGGGTAACCTTTATAGCAAACCTATCTAATCTGAAACCTTAGCTTTCGAAGCGTAACAAAACGTCAGTCTGCAACAATCCTAACGTCGTGATATCCACACCTGACTTTCTGTAAGAGATACTGCACTGACAAACCGAAGTGGGTGATCTATAAACGTGCTCTTGCTGCAAAAATTGAATAACTGGACTGACAGTTTTATATTGGACTCGACAACAGCAAATAAATCATACAATAAGAAATAGATTATACAAAATAGCCTATTCTTGTAAGACAGCGCCTGCACTCGTTCTAGTTACTTTTAAGCTGTTGTATCAACGTCACATTTCAACTTTTGTAACTAGAGCAGGCATGTCAATTGATGCACACAGGAGCAAGCGCGCGCTTTAGAGCCCAGGAGAGCCTGAGCGCTTTAAAACGGAAAGGAAAGAGACAGATGAAAGAGGTGGTATATGCCGCTTGGTCGAGCTATATTCAGGGATGGCCAGCACTGATTCAATAGATAAAGGGAAGAGAACTTATTAAAACTGTATCCATGTTAATTTTTAGATTTGCCTGAGAAGTATAAGTGCATTATAAGAATGTAAGTTTTAATTTTAATGCTCATTTTTCACAAGTTTGATTTTTTTATTCAAAAGAAATATTTTCTCAACTTTTCGTATAGAACAGTGAAATTTTCAGGTATAGGCCTATTTATTTAGTAGCCTTACAGAACGTTTTCGTAAATCTAATATACCATAAATACGTATTACTGAAGATAGTGTATTGAAAATTTTGAAAATATTCGCATGGAAAGTGTTTGTAAGGAAATGAATTAACAAAGCAACTACTGTTACATCATGAGCAAAAGATACGTGCCCATGTGTTGTAAAAATGTCAGCTCTATAGCTTCAGCAGATTTCGAGAAAATAATTTAATATTCTGATGATAGGAAATTGCTCACCAATATCACCTTAAAAGCATAATGCGATACGAGTTTTGTTACGGAATATTAGTTACATTTAAAACAGATACAATACCTAGGTAACTTTGCTTTGTACTGTAATATTGTTTTGATTAGTTTATTGATTACTTTTGTAAGGCTAAAGATACTATCAATATAAATTCCAACTTATCATGTCATACTCAATCCCTTTCTTTGGAATATCACTTTCTTTATGAATGATGTGTTTCATCCACTTAATACAGTATAATATTATACTACTATGGAATTTAAGTGAATATTCCTTCTTAACTCTCTATTATGTTATTAAGATTTAAAACACAAGTGCAATATTAAGAAATCAGTGTCAGTACCTTTGTTTTACAGACAATATAGATAATATTAAACAGAAAGAAGCCATATAAAAATAACGACATAAAATTTCACGTTTCGTTTGAAGTTTGTGCATCACTGTTTTCTTAATCCAACAGGTTGCTTATTCATATACACAACCCTTCGTCTTTCCATACTTAGCGCTTGCTGCCCGCGCATGACGTCAAGGTCAGAAAAATGCGCTTGCTTTTACATCACTGAACTAGAGAAAACTCGGCTAATTTCGTGACATTTTTATTTAAATTTATCACGAAATCATACCAGCCACAAAAATAATTTATTCTGATAGTATTCGAAATTTCCTTCCGTTGCTTCTCAAGAAGAATTTAGTGCAGTCGCTCTTGATGCCTCATTTTGATTAATGTGACACTCTCTACACTGACCTTAACATGAGACAGACAAACAGACTACAGCGTGTTCATAATGCATGTGTTCGATTTATTTGCAATGTCTGTAGATCTGACAGTATCAACAAATATGCTGTCCTGGGCCCTTCTCAAAGAGCGAAAAACTATTCGCTCTCACTTTACTCCTCAATATTCTTCAAACCTCTAACCCTAGCTACTTAGCTCCTCGTTTTCAACATTTGTCCTCATATCACGAAATAGATACTCTCTCATAGCACCATATCACACTCTCCATTCCTAAACACAGAACATCCTTCTACTCTTCATCTTTCACGGTCTCTGCAGCTCATCTCTGGAACTCTCTACCACAACATGTCAGAGACTGTCGGACATTGTCTAGTTTCAAAAATAAATTAAAATTGCACTTTTTCAATTCAGATTCCATTCAGTTATAATCCCTTTTCTCTGCGATAGTTTTGTAAGAATATAGGGTATATATTTCTTTCCTTCCTTTCCCCTTTTTGTTCTCTTTATCAGCCGATGAATTTATTATCATAGCCTTTTTATTGTGAATTTTATTTAATATTCGTATTTCTTTATTTTTATTATTATTTTATTACATTCTATTTTGTTATATTCTTCCTTACGTTTTCCGTATTAACCATTTGTACTAAATGAGTTGCTTTCACTATATTCCAATGTATTTTACTTTATTTTTTTCTATTATGGTATTATTTTCATCTTGTTTAGTGTCGATTTTATTATCCCATTATTATTATTTCTTTTTGTAATATGTTAGTATTCTGTTCTTAAACTTTTAGTTAAATTTTAACTGCTTGTATACTTTGTGACCTGGTAGAGTGTAAGAAAAGGTCCTATAGCCTTAACTCTGCCAGTATAAATAATAATAATAATAATAATAATTTTATTATTATTATTATTATTATTATTATTATTATTATTATTATTATTATTAAAGGAACATCCTAAATTAAATTAAGCACGATCACTTAAAATAACATTTAAAGTAAATCTAATTTGTATCTTAACCCTAAGTTTGAACTAAAACTCACGAGTATGATAAGTTTATACCTACACAAGTACCTTTCAGCACTACATTTACTTCGCTGTCAACTCACTGCACTGGAACTACGACACATTTCTATCCTGATTTCACTAACACTTCAAAAACATTTCACTCTTCAAATATTTTGCACTGCCACTATAAACTATAAAACTTCACTGACACAGACACACTTCACTTACACAACACACTTCACTGATACAACACACTTCACACTTCACTGATACAACATTTCAAATAACAAAATATTAATTATTCCCTTTAAATAGTGTGTATAATATACTACAGTCTATTAGTAAAGTCCTTAAACTTATTTTTAAATACATTTTTGTTTATTGGTAAAGCCTTTAATAATAATAATAATAATAATAATAATAATAATAATAATAATAATAATAATAATAATAATAATAATAATTCAGATGGCTTCATTCGCACATTTACCGGTACGTCATGAAATTCTGGAGTCCAAAAAGAAACGTTCAACATCTTAGAGGCTGTTTTCAGAATTACGTCATTTAGATATCACCATGGGGCATTTCACAAGTTTACCAGAAGTTCCGTTAAAATTTATGTTCCGAACAGTTACGTTATATGGTCTATACTCCTGGTACAACACCTTTAGGCGGTGATCCTTAAACTCTTTAATGGCACATCAGTTTGGAATATTATCGTAGGCTTTAATATCCCTTTTCCCCAGTCCGTTCATAATGTAGAAGTAGTTTACAGTGCGTTCAAACCGTGATGTGAGTGCCGTCGAAAAACACGAAATTTCTGGAGTTCAATAACAGATAAAATAGTGTAGTTATTTCCGGCGAACACAATCGTAAAACTATAAAATAATAATATTCAGAACTTTCAAATTTGACTCAATAAAAGAAGTCATTTGCTTTACAAATGATGAAATAGGCATAATTTACTTACTCATACAAAAAATTCATTTCTTTTATCATATTGCGAATGGCATTATACAGAGGATTCGCTGGGAAACTATGTACAAATAAATGCATTCGATCTTTTGTTCTTAAGATCGAAAGCGACTACAGAGGAAATATTGTGTAAATTTCCCTGGAACAAGCGTGGAAATGTTTTGTGTCGCATAGTATTGAAAGCTAACACATGCTGGAGGGAAACAGAGCTTTAAAGTATTAGTATACAGCTGACTTCCATTCAGTGCAGTGCAATTTAGTTCGTGGCGCTGCAGTACATATAATAACAGCGAAACTTCATAATACAGAGTGAATCTTAAGTAACATTATTAATTTCAGGGGGTTATTCTTTGAGGTACTTTTATTTTACGACGCTTTATCAACTGCTGTCGTTTTCTAGCGTATGAATGATATGAAGGTGTTATGTCGGTGAAATGAGTCCAGAATCCAGCGCGGAAAGTTACCCAGCATTTTCTCTTAAAGGGTCGAGGGAAAACCTCGGAAAAATCTCAACTAGATAACTTGTCCCAACCAGGATTCGAAACCGAGCCCGCTCGTTTCACGGTCAGGCAAGCTAACCGCTACTCCACCGCGGTGGACTCTTTCAGGTATTTCAAACCAAAAACTTGAATAAAATGTTGCTCACTTTTGCGATTCGAGATGAAAATTGTTTTATATGAAACATTTCATACATTGTTCTGGGAAAGCCATTGATTTAATTCCCAAAATGCTTAGTCGATTTAAGAGAGTAGTGTATTATGATAATAGATGATTGAAAGAATTTTATTTTTGTCCCCTAAATGTGCAAAAATTTGATTCCAACAAATGTAACATTTTAAAATTCCTTTGTTAGGATCAGGGCGGCTTTCGAAGGGGGGCTGCGGAGCTGCAGCACCCCCAGACATTTGTGGTTCTTGTCTCGTTTTATGTCGTGAAATACATTTATTATACAGTCTTATTTAGCGGCTCGAATTTTTTTTTTTTTTTTAATTTCGCTCTCATTGACATGAACGCAATCGTTAGTGAAGTCACTTCCTCCCCTGGTGCTGCCAGAGCGAAACTAGAGACAAGGCCTGTAAGGTGAAGCCACTTCCTCCCCTGGAGCTGCCAGTCTCGTCTCGGAAGCTTTGCGCGTTAGTTTTACCCCTCCCCCTGCTGACCCTTGCCATGATTACCAAAGACGTTTTATAGATGAATCCAGAGTTTCCAGGCGCTGCAAAATTTGCAGCAGTTTGTCAGTAGCGCGCAGTTTTAAATATATTTTCTTTAACGTTGTGAGTATAAAAAGTGTGACAATGTTTAATTCTGTGCAATATTTACAGTCTATTCAGTTCAGTACCTTAACAATTCAGGAGAAATGTGAAATTAAGTGCCCATCAGTTGAATCTCGTAATGGAAAGAGCCGTTAAACAAAATAGCCTACTAAGCTCGCATATTTTTTTGCTAATGTATCCAGTATTCCTGGTTTCTTCTCTCGATCTCCACACAGTCTATATTAAATTAATGTGTTTGAAAGACAATTCCATCAGCTGGGACAACAAGATAGAGTTTTAAATAAGAATAGTAAATGTTGTTCATGAGAAGAAGAAGCCATTGCTAAAATGTTTTCAAAATATAATGGAATCTGAAACATCTAACAACATCACAATAAATTAGGCAAGCGCCCTGGTGCGTACTCTTGAAGATCCTGAATTCAATTTCTGGCTCAGTTTTTTTTTCATTATTGATGTATCATGTAGATATATTATACAACCAACTACAACATCGCCAGTTAGATACTTCTAAGGTTCAAATCTGCATATAAAAAATTAAATTATGGTTTATTTAACGACACTCGCAACTGCAGAGGTTATATCAGCGTCTCCGGTGTGGCGGAATTTTGTCCCGCAGGATTCTTTTAAATGCCAGTAAACCTACTGACATGAGCCTGTCTCATTTAAACACACTTAAATGCCATCGACCTGGGCCGGGATCGAATCCGCAACCGACTATGCTACCGAGAACGACTCTGCACATCAAGCTTTGTTAATGCCATACAGACAATACGGAGCAGTGCACAGTTGAGCAGCGAGATCTGTGAAAATGAAAACCTAAAAAGCGTCGTAAGGTTTTTATTCAGACAAGGGTTGCGGCAGCCAAGGAAGTATGTGACCTCATTATCACACAAACTAACACCCGATTCCCCTTTATAGATCATTTGATATTATCTTCTCTTCTGTGTCAAGAAAAATTTGAATACTACGAAAGATCATTCCCTGAAAATTACCTAACTGTATGTGTGAAGCTTTTCCCAATGCTCGATAAAGAGAAACTAAAAACGGAACTCACTGTGTTGTGTCAGAGACAAGAATTCAGAAATATCAGTGGCGCAGTCAAGCTCTTGCAGTTTCTTCTATCTGAGAACTTGCAGGTCTCATTTTCAGAAGTTGTGGAACTACTACGCATATCTCTCACCATACCAATGACAACTTCCGAACCAGAACGTTGCTTTTCGTGTTTGAAGAGAGTAAAAGTCCTATCTTAGAAATACGATGAGAGAAGAGAGACTGACCGCATTAGCTATGTTTTCCATTGTAAAGACTATGTTAAACGACATACGGTATCGGATTTTAATAAGAAGATGATTCAAAAGTTTGCAACCTACAAGACAAGGCGCATGGAACTAATCTTTAAATAAAGTAAGTTGCTTGGTTTATTTTTGTATGCAGCCCCCCTGAATTCAATACCCACGAGCCGCCACTGGTTAGGATCAAATTTCTGCACAATTAAAGGACAAAACTGAAATGCTTTTAATCGTTCATTGTCGTAATGCATTGCTCTCTTAAACTGACTGAGCATATTGTGAATTAGCCTAACCCAATGGTTTTCCCAAAACACGCTATGAAATGTTTAATATAAAACAATTTTTATCTCGAAAATGAAGCAAAAATGAGAAAAATTGTATTCAACTTTTTGTTGAAATATCTCCAAGAATAACCTCCTGAAATTAATGACATTACTTACGATTCATACTGTATATGCGAATCCTCTTTGTGTATAGGAATAGATTCGCTTATATTCTTTTGTTGTTATTTATTGTTGTTTGTTTGTTCTTGTTAGCCACGGTTTATTGCGTGGCTAAAGAGAAAGACAGGCTTCGACACGAATTGGAATCACGTGATTATCATGGTCGGGTCATCGCCAACTTTACAATCACCTAATATAAATACATGTTAAAAGTTCTGAAAAAAAAAACAAAGGAATTGCTATATTAAGCTCATGTTAAACGTGCATTTATATACAAACTTGTACAATGTTGGCCATGTTATGACTATGAATGTGACGTCACGCAGTAGCCTGTCTTTCTCGTTAGCCACGGTTTAATGCATATGACGTAAGCATTTCCATGGCGACCGAAGTCGAATAACGACAGTGTAATTTTTCTTCCACCAAGGCCTACCCATGGGATCACCCATTTCCAGCATACTAGCAGAATAGTACATTATGCAACGAGCCTATAATGAAGGTAATTAAGAAGTGAGTATGGATATTTATGAAACGAGCGCAAGCGAGTTTCATAATTTTCATACGAGCTTCTTAATTACCATTATAGGCGAGTTTCATACGACTTTTTATGCTCGACCATATTTCTAACTTGATATTATTAATTTTCTTTGTATCTGACCTTGACCAATGTCCCATATGTTGTGAGATGTGCGGAGACGCGAAAGTATTGATTTTTTCCGAGGAACAGATGTCCACATTGACCTTGCTAGGCCATAAGAACCTACAGAGATAACATTCAAATTAAATTAAACATTGAAAAACGAGATGACAAATTGAATTTATTTGAATATTATTTAAAATTAACGCTAATTATTATAGTAGCAGAACATAACCTTCTGCGACAGTATTGGATTTCCAGCGTCCGTGACTTTTCGCTAATTCTCTTTCGATTGCATATCCGAGAATAATCGATACTTGCGGTTTTATAACGGTAGAAAGCTGACCTGTCATTGGCTGAACAGTTGTAACCTGAGTCGTCATTGGCTGAAAGACCTGACCTTTAATGAGTAGGTGTACTTTAAATGACATGCATTAAAGGTCTGCTACCAGGTGTATAATTACTACATTTCGGCATGGTCGAGCATAAATATTCTTACACCACATAGAACAGACATACACACTAAACAAAGACAACAACAAACACGCAGACAACATCATATATTGGCACAGATACGTAGATGACATACTAATACTATACAAAGGAAACAAAAGACAGATCCAAAACCTACATCAACACATAAACAAAATACACCCAAAGCTACACTACACATTAGAAATTGAAAACAACAAATCCATAAATTTTCTAGACATCACAATAACAAATGTAGACAACAAACACACATTCAAAATATACAGAAAAACAACAACAACACATCCAACCACGCGCCACAATACAAACAAGCTGCATTCCGAACAATGGTACACAGACTACTCAACATACCAATGAACCAACATGATTACAAAGAAGAGCTAAACACAATCAAATACATAGCATAAGAAAACGGATACAACCCCAACATAATAGACAATATAATACGTAAGACAAAACAAAACCACAAAAACAGAAGAATACAACACAAACACAAGAACACAAAAAATACATCACACTAACATACGAAAACAAAAACACACATAAAATTGCAACCTCATTCAAGAAATTTAAATTACAACATCGCATACAGACAAAAAAAACACTCTACAAAAACATCTCAACACACAAACAACACAAAGAAACAAATACAACCACACAGGCGTATACAAACTCAAATGTAACACCTGCAACAACTTCTACATAGGACAGACAGGCAGATCATTTCAAACACGTTACAAAGAACACATCACAGCCATTACAAAATTACAAAACACCTCCACATATGCAGAACATAGAGACAACAACAGAGACATGGAAATACTGCACAGCCAACCAAAAAGCCAGAAACTCAACACACTAGAACAACATGAAATACACAGACACACGAAAACACACCCCAACGATATCCTCAACACACAACTCAATTTCAAAACACAAACACTCTTTGACTCTACACTACGAACGCACCCACACAGGAAACAAGAGGCGCCAAGACCAACAACGACCAGTTCTGAAGATGACCCATAAATAGGTCGAAACATGTAAACAAGGTACGTTAAATTTAACACAAGAAAGTCTTATCATACATATTCCGAAATAATTTCTATTAATATAGATCGAATATAGACGTTACAGGTGAAAACAACATCAATTCCTAACGATGAAATTCATCATATGAACGGCAATTAGATTTCATACATACTAAATATTTATAGGCGAAGTGTCGATGTTCACTCCATGCTTTGTGTTATTCCTTTTGGACAGTCATCGTTCTTGGTATGTGTCTCCACCTACCTATAACGGACGAACTGTCGACTGATAACAAAATAGCTCTATGTAAAACTATTAACTAAATTTCATATACTATGTTATGTTTATATGAAACAACCTGTATTTTTCCTGTCTTTTGTTTTCAACAGTATCGCCTTCAGAAGCTTGCTCGCTTTAGCCAGTCAAATTGATTTATTAGCATGCGATGTCGTTGCCGTAAAACTCTAGCATTAATCTTTGTTGTCACACACAAGGGCAAAATAATTACAGGTACTCACCTTAATATTCGGCCAGACTTTAAATTTCATTATTTTCGAACTTGAGTCAGGTAGTATGTGCAAAAATCTTAAAAAAGTATAATTAATAAATTCAAGCAAACGATAGAAGAATATTAAGCAAAAACTTATTGATTCAGAATTAATATATACCATATAATTTGTACTTCTGAATATAAAAAGCAAAAAATTGTATACACTTTAATATGCGGTCGGTGTGATACGGTCACTTTTTCACTGTGTTTACTATGTCGTCTGCATGCACTGCACAGTGAAGGGTGGGAGTGGTAAGCTTCAGTTGTCTTCTTGCTGTTAACACTGGCAGACCTGTAGTCTGATTTTGCAAGATCATTGCAATAATGGGGCGCAAAGGCAAAAATATTAGTTTTGAAAAACGACAGCTTGTTATTTTCCACCATGCGAAGGGACGTACACATAGAGAGATCGCCGAAATGCTGAATATGAGGAGTACAGTCGGGGACATAATTATAAAATATGAGAATGAAGACACGATCGAATATGTGCCACAGAGAGGGCAACCAAGGAAGTTAACAGATAGAGATGCACGTTCGATCATCAGAAAAGTTAATAAGAACCCTCGAATAAGTGCTCCACAACCAGCAAGAGACCTAGCAAAAGAACCTTCAAAGACTGTGCACCATAAAACAATTAGAAAAATGTTAAGGAAGAGTGGTTACCATGGAAGAATGACTAGGATAAAACCTCTGGTATCTGAAGTTAACACAAAGAAAAGACTTGAGTTTGCGAATAACAATATTGACAAGGATGAAATATGGTGGAATGACGTTATTTTCGTAGACGAAAGTCCATTTAGCGTTTTTAGTCAGGGTGGTCGGGTGATGGTGTGGCGTAAGGTGAAAGAAGACATGAAAATTGATAACTTGCAACCAACTGTGAAGCATGGTGGAGGAAAAGTTATGGTTTGGGGCTGCATGTCAGCTACTGGAGTAGGGGAGCTCGTCTTCATTGACGGTAAGATGAAGAAGGAACAGTATCTCCAAATTCTGAAAGAAAATTTACACAAGAGTGCTGAAAAGTTGGGAATACATAATACATTCAAATTTTACCAAGACAACGACCCCAAAAATAAGTCGCATATTGTGCACAATTGGGTGCTGTGTAACTGTCCATAAGTTATCAATACGTTTCCTCAATCTCCCGACAGCAACTCCATAGAAAATCTATGAAATGAACTGAACAGAAGACTGAGAAAAGTGCCAGTTTCTTAAAAAGAAGAGTTAAAAAGCCGACTGGAAGAGGAATGGAGTCGTATTGATGGAGCATATACAAGAAGGATCGTAGCCAGTATGCCCAGACGATTGCAGCATGTTATCCAGCAGAACGGGTACCCAACAAATGATTAATTTTCAGTTGCTGTTGTTATGAAAAAGTATATTTTGATTTCTAACTTTTGACCGAATATTAAATTGACTGTGATATTTTTGTTTATGTTGATAAAAGAATAAATAGTTTGATTTTTGTAATGTGAGGGTCAATTTGGAAAAATGTATTATATTGTTTACTTTGTATGAAGTACAAATATTTTTGTTTTATACGCATTAATGTATTTATTTCGCTTCAAATACTTTATTAAAGTTTTTAAATATTCAATATAAAGCCTGACCGAATATTAAGTTGAGCACCTGTAATTCTGATATCAAATATTCTATTACGCATTAAATAAAAATATCCGATTAGATGTAAAATCAACATACAGTATATTTAGCTTCAGCAATACAGTGATTTTTTTCTTAAAACGTATTCATCTTTATTTTCCAAAATGTAACAAATGTAGCCTAACACATATTGAGTGCAAGAGTGTGATTTTGTAACTATGTTTAAAGTTCTGATCATTATTCGTATAAAAATATATTTTAATTCTCAGTTCTGACATTTTACCAATGTACTCGTACTGTATGTATACTATTATAGTCGATTCTCGATAATTTGCGTGCGTTTAATTCACTTTGCCGTTAATTCGCGATCTTTTTTGTGGGGCTAAGTAAAGTAATTTCCGTTTTTACTCGATTTGCGCGATCTCCTTCTCTCTTATGAAATTTGCGATATAAAATAAGAATAAAATTAAGAATCCTGTAAGAACCAAAAAAGGAAAAGATCACAGATTATTTTTGTTTAACTAAGGTGTCTTATGATATTTTGTAAAATTTGTTTTTACTTTTTTTTAGATTCGTTCCTACTGCAACACTGTATAATACAGGGTGATCCGTTTGGGAAGCCATAAAATAAAAACGTGATAAAATGAGAACTGTTGCTATTTATATACAGTTTACTATAAATGATCTTTCCGATTACAAACTTGAATAACTATCGTTAGGAGACACTTAGAAACATGATATTGGTATCAATGGAAAGAGAGGAGCTTTTGTCATCTAGTCTGCTGTCAAAAATCTGAAAGTTAGAATTTATAAAACAGTTATATTACCGGTTGTTCTGTATGGTTGTGAAACTTGGACTCTCACTTTGAGGAAGGAACAGAGAATAAGGTTCTTAGGAAAATATTTGGGGCTAAGCGGGATGAAGTTACAGGAGAATGGAGAAAGTTATACAACGCAGAACTGCAAGCATTGTGTTCTTCACCTGGCATAATTAGGAACATTAAATCCAGACGTTTGAGATGGGCAGGGCATGTAGCACGTATGGGCGAATCCAGAAACGCATATAGAGTGTTAGTTGGGAGACCAGAGGGAAAAAGACCTTTGGGGAGGCCGAGACGTAGATGGGAGAATAATATTAAAATGGATGTAAGGGCGGTTGGATATGATGATAGAGACTGGATTAATGTTGCTCAGGATAGAGACCGATTGCGGGCTTATATGAAGGCGGCAATGAACCTGCGGGTTCCTTAAAAGCCATTTGTAAGTAAGTAAGCCAAACGATACAGGTATATAATTTCTGAACACGCCTCATATACGGAATATTTGGTGCTGTAAGTGCAGGAGGTGCCTTGAATTTATGTGAAGGTTGTTCATTCGTCATTTATGGCATTTCAAGTGGCATTCAAATCTTACAGGCGTGATATATTTTTCTGTCAAAACTGGAGGGTGCTCTACGGTAGCAGTATATTATAATTCTAATTTATGATAATACACAAGAAAGGCTCACAACAGTCCACTGGTTTTTACGGAATGCCAAGGAAGAAAAATGTGTAAAGATAAATAAACCGAATCCCAGATAAGAACGTAAAAATACAAAGTAACAGGACTTTACAGAAACTAATGTTGAAATAAGTTGAACCTGGGCAATCTGTATCACGTCTTTCATTCCAAAAAGTGTGTACCTACATAAATGCAAACGTGTTGACACGAAGGTGATCATTAAGCTATCAATACATTGATTGCTGACGCGAGTCAGGTGCTCGTTTCTGGAAGACCTCCACGATGCATAGGCCTATAATGCCCACACCAAGATCCCGTTATTACAAGATATAACAGAAGCGTAAAAATACTCTAGTTCGTGCTTCTGATAGCAGTAAGCTATTTGCAGAGAAAGATATTCAGAATGTTTATGAGCGTTATTTCATGTACAAGCTTGTTTTCTAGAAAAAATTAAAGATACAAGACCTAATCGTTTGAAACCACCGATTTTAATCTAATAGCTACCATAAACATAACGGTTCTCAAACTGTTACGCTAATACCACAAATATAACGTTCTAAAATTATGACTTACGCTTTGTATCTTCCTTGAGCTTCCTATAGTGGTTACGTAAGAAATCATAGGGAGCGAGAAGCGTTCCAAAATAGAAACTTCCCATTTTTTTTACACAATTTCTCCAATTTCTGCATTTTACTTAAGTATTAGTAAAACAAGACTGCAATTATTATGAATAATATAGGCCTGTGGCTTACTGTACAATTGTAAGTAATAAATAAATAAACACATAAATAAAATTAATTAATTAATTTGCTTGCTCCCTCACTTGATTGCTTGCTTGTTTGTTTATTCATTTATTCACTCATTTTTTTCATTTCTTCATTCATTCATTCATTTATCTAGTCATCTATTCATTTATTCATCCGTTCGTTTATTCATTCATATATTTATTTATCCGTTTACTAATTTATCTATTTATTCATTCATTTACTGTATCTATTTATTTACTCATTTATCTATTTATTTGTTTACTTATTTATTCATTCATTCATTTGTTTATTAATTCAATTATTCGTTCATAAATTTATTTTTCATGTGTTTACCTATTTATTTAATCATCCATTAATTTATTCATCTATTCATTATTCTATTTCTTTACTTACCCATTTGTCTGTTTGTGTGTCTATTTATTTATATGTTCATTTATGTATTTATTTATACATTCATTCATGTATTAATAATTTGTTTATTGATTCATTTATTCATTCGTTTATTTATTCATGCATTTATCTATTCATTATTCTATTTCTTTACTTATTCATTTGTCTGTTTCGGAGTCTATTTATTTATTTATCTGTTCATTTATGTAATTATATTTATACACTCATTCATGTATTAATAATTTATTTATTCATTTATTCGTTCATTTGTTTATTTATTCATGCATTTATCTATTCATTTAATTATCCATTCATTTATTCATCTATTCATTCGTCTATTCATTATTTAATCATATATTTATTAATCTGTTTACTTATTTATTCATTTGTTCCTCTATGTGTCAGTTTATTTATTTATTTATTATTTATTTATGTATGTGTGCCTATTTATTTATTTATATATTTAATTATCTATTTATTTATTTTTCATTTATTCATTCATTCATTTACGTTTTATCTGTTTATTAATATCAATGTACAAGCCAACAACGATTCGTCAAATAGACAAGCGTGTTATAATAATGATACAACAACATTAGTGGCAATAAAATAATAACAATAATAATAATAATAATAATAATAATAATAATAATAATAATAATAAAGCTGCTGCCAAGAAGTCAAAAGGAGAATAGCAATTGCAAAGAAAGCTTTTAATAGAAAAAGGAGCATCTTCTGCGGACGTCTGGAGAAAGAACTAAGGAAGAGACTAGTGAAGTGCTTTGTGTGGAGTGTAGCATTGTATGGGGCAGAAACATGTACATTACGACG
Organism: Periplaneta americana; assembly: GCA_025594305.2. Classification (NCBI taxonomy): domain Eukaryota; kingdom Metazoa; phylum Arthropoda; class Insecta; order Blattodea; family Blattidae; genus Periplaneta; species Periplaneta americana. The sequence goes on along the minus strand of JAJSOF020000036.1, from coordinate 18,271,861 downwards.
AAGTGAAGAGAAGCGAATAGGAGCATTTGAAATGTGGATATTGAGAAGGATGGAGCGTGTGAAATGGTCAGACAGAGTAAGAAACGAAGCTGTGTTGGAAAGAGTGTATGAAGAAAGAATGATGCTGAAGTTGATCAGGAAGAGGAAAAGGAATTGGTTGGGTCACTGGCTGAGAAGAAACTGCTTACTGAAGGATGCACGGGAAGGAATGGTGAACGGGAGAAGAGTTCGGGGCAGAAGAAGATATCAGATGATAGACAACATTAAGATATATGGAGCATATGCGGAGACAAAGAGGATCGCAGAAAATAGAAAGACTGGATAATGCTGGGTTTGCAGTGAAAGATCTATCCTTGGGCAGAACATTATGAATGAATGAATAATAAGAAGAAACAACTGGATAATATGCACGGTAGACCAACGTCGGTAGTCGACATTGCACGCTGGCCACTAGTCACCGGGCCGTACCAAGCCGTGACAAAAAAAAAAACAATCGAAATTGTGGTAGGTAGTAAAATTCGCGACTATATTCTTAAATAATTCACTCCATTAGTCAAGTGCAAGGTTTATGCAGTACAATGGCGTTGTTTTGACTGCACCAAATGAAAATGCAGATGTAGCAAGATCTTAAAGTACCTAGGTTATCACAACTAAATGAAGGGGGAAAGTATGTTTCAGAGAATATCATTCAAATAATGAAAGTAAATTTGCGGTTATTAGCCAAAGTACGTAATCATGACCGCGTTGCCGTTTTATTTGTGGTCTAGAGAAAATACCTTATCTTTTACGAAGAAAAATTTACCGGCCATGAAATTATTCACAGATTTCATCTTATTATTGTTTATCAATATTACAAAACAGAAACTATCATAAAGGCCATGACCGACAGGATCATCCTGGCAGTCTGCGCACGCGCGGACTTTGTTATTAAAAACCTAAACTAACCAAACCTAACCTTCGTGTATGCAAGATGTGTAACCGGAGCAAGAAGGCATCTTCTTGATTTGATCTGAAATGTACACACGAAAATAAATTCAAGTAAGGATCACGCTGCCACTGCATGAGAGGTCCGCACATGCGCCACAGCAAAACTGTTCCTGTCGCGAGCCACTCATCTAAGACACGTAATCTACTCTCAATATTTACACAAATACATGTTATCGCTAACAGTGGTGCTGTCTCTAAATAATGTTCAGAACGAAGGAGGTAGAGAGAGAGAGAAAACAAATTTCTCCTTCTAACGACGCCACAGTCCAGCGTCATGTCCTTATGTTGGCGACATTGTGTATTTGGTTCAATTTGGTCGTAATCTTAACGACATGGTTCAAAGCTACCATAGCAATATAATAATAATAATAATAATAATAATAATAATAATAATAATAATAATAATAATAATACAAACTCTCAAAATATTTCAGTTACATCTTCATGACTTTCCTGACCAAGCAATGTCATTAGTCAATTACATCGTCCTTTTTAATAGGTTATTTTACGACGCTTTATCAACATCTTAGGTTATTCAGAGTCTGAATAAGGTGAAGGTGATAATGCCGATGAAATGAGTCCGGGGTCCAGCACCGAAAGTTACCCAGCATTTTGCTCATAGTGGGTTGAGGGAAAACTCAGGAAAAAAAAACCTCGGTTATACGAGCCTTGAGTGACTTCTTTTCCAATTGCAGATATATGCATCTTCAGCAGTCTTACATGTCGTACCAACATAACTTACGAGACATTAAAAATGTTTCACGCTAGTTTCAATGTTCGAGCGGAATAGAAATTCGGCCATTTTCATACCTCAGGGAAGTGTGTAGGGATAAGAAAATAGAGTGTTATGACAGTTTAGGTTAGTTTAAACTTTTATTATGTCTTACGTACTCACCTGTGACAGGTTAGATTACGGTAGTTTAGGGCGCTATACTGGATAATTAGCACGGTCGCTTTGAACCGTGGTGAACGGAGAAGAGTTCGGGGCAGAAGAAGATATCAGATGATAGTTTTATGGAGCATATGGTGAAAGTTACGTTTACCACCAAATTTAAGTAAATACACAATGTCACCAACATAAGAACATGACGTTGGTGTGTGGCGTAGTTGGCGGGAGGAATTTTTCTTTCTCTGTCTACCTCCTTCGTTCTAAACATTATTGAGAGATAGCACCACTGTTAGCGACAATGTGTATTTGCGTAAATATTGCGAGTAAATTATGACGAGTGTCTTAGACGAGAGGCTCGGGACAGAAACAGTTTTGCTGTAGCGCATGCGCGGACCTCTCATGCAGTGGGAGCGTGATCCTTACTTGAATTTATCTTTGCGTGTACTTGCAGATTAAATGATTGAGATCCCTTCTTGCTCCGGTTACAGGCCTTGCATTTTTACGAAGGTTATGTTAGGTTAGCTTAGATTAGATTAGCTTAGGTTAGGTTAGGTTAGCTTTGGTTAGGTTAGATTTGGTTAGGTTAGATTAGCTTTGGTTAGGTTAGGTTAGTTTTGGTTAGGTTAGGTTAGCTTAGCTTTGGTTAGGTAGGTTAGCTTTGGTTAGGTCAGGTTAGGTTAGCTTTGGTTATTAGGTTAGGTTAGCTTTGGTTAGGTTAGGTTAGCTTTGGTTAGGTTAGCTTGATTTCATTGTCCATGTAGTAGTTAAAATTATATAATATGACAGGTTTTGATTCGTAATATTGTTAATAAATAATAGGCCTATAATGTAAGCGGTGAATAATTTTGGTCCCTAAATTTTTTTCGTAAATGGCTAGGTATTTTTCTATAGGCCAGAAATAAAACAGCAACGCTGTCATAATTAATACTTTACGCTTTGGCGAACATTAACCAAATTTATTTTCCGTCATTTTAATGGTATTCCGTGAAACACACCTTTTTCCTGTTAATTTCCTTGTGATAACCTAGTTTATTATCTTATTACATCTTCATGTTCTTTAATGATTCAAAAAGGTGCCGTTGACTAGTGGCCAGCGAGTAGAGTCGACTATCGATGTTGGTCTGCCGTGCGTATTATCCAGTTGTTCTGTTATGCCCTGTATAGGCAAATCTATGACAGGTTAGATTAGGTTAGTTTAGGATTTTAGTGACAGGTCAGGTTAGGTTAGGTTAGTTTAGGTAGTAGGTTATTTTACGACGCTTTATCAACATCTTAGGTTATTTAGCGTCTGGATGAGATGAAGGTGATAATTCCAGTGAAATGAGTCCGGGGTCCAGCACCGAAAGTTACCTAGCATTTGCTCATATTGGATTGAGGGAAAACCCCGGAAAAAAACCTCAACCAGGTAACTTGCCCCGACCGGGAATCGAACCCGGGCCACCTGGTTTCGCGGCCAGACGCGCTAGCCGTTACTCCACAGGTGTCGAGGCTTTTATTATGCTTTGCACATACGAAACTGTTACAGGTTAGGTTAGGATACTTTAGGATTTTATTATGCCTTGTATAGGCGAATCTGTGACAGGTTAGGTTAGGTTAGTTTAGGATTTTATTACCGTCAAGATGAAGATAAAGCGATTGAGTGTGGCGCTCTTGAACAGGCAGCGATTTTTTGTTTTCTATGTTGGCAGTTCAAGTTAGTCGGTGTCTATTCCAAATTCGGCGTAAGTCACTCAACGCTCGTTTCACTAAAAACCAGATAAATTGCCCCGACCATAAATACATCGTCCTACTTTTAGGTAAATGAAGATAAGGAGAGAGAAGTCCACCGCTGTGGAGTAATGGTTAGCGCAACTGGCCGTGAAACAAGCGGGACCGAGTTCAAATCCTGGTTGGGGTTTTTCTGAGTTTTTCCCTCAACCAATTGAAGCAGAATTGCTGAATAACTTTCGGAGTTGAACCTCAGACTCATTTCGCCATCATTAATTCACCTATCATCAACCATACTATAGCCCAAGTTCAGTTCAGTATTATTCAATCATCAATGTGTGCAAAGATAAAGGAAGTGTTATGGACAGACGACCATTTCCAAAAGTAAGGAAATTAAATAAAATAATGACAAAATCCTAACGTAATTTGAACTTGTCATTTTGTAATCCTCAAATTACACAAAGATTACATTAATTAAATTATTTTCAGAATGTAACATATTCGTACGTAGGATTTCTTAATTGTAAAACGAGTGGTGACATTCGTTCGCACGAACCGGTTCTTAAATTATTTCTATTATCATAGACATATACCGTATATATTTAACGTAAGTACACATGAGCGAACTGGTTGTCAAACTTGTTGAATATTACCACTGTAAAACTATTATCTAACTGATTTTGTAGACAAGTATACTTGCCTTATTTGAAATTAAATAGTACCGGTACTGTAAATATAATAGGGACTACAATTCTGGCGAACTTCACCATCAAAAGTAATGGGTAATTTGCTAGGAGACGTCGTTGCACATAAGCCAGTTTTACATTAATCCTAAACATCTTATTAAATATTGAACAAGTTCTGAATTATAACCTAAAATAAGACACTTTCCTCGACAATTATTCATAATAAAGTGAAACGAGCAACGCATCTTATATTTTTAGTCCAGGGAAAATACTTCGTTTAACCGTGGTCTATATGCAATGACGTCTCCTAGCAAATTACGAAATAATGCATTTTTATACTTGCAATACGCCGCCTTTCATATAACCTGTACAAGATAAACTGAGATTTCTAATTGTAGGCCTATAAACAAAACTCACTGACACCATGCAATTTATTTTATGACCGTCCATCCGTTTTATATTGCCATTAGATCTCAATTTAAGATACATTATACAAAAAAATTCAATCTTACTTTCTCTACGATGCCGGTGATTATGTAGTTTCTACGAACAAATTCAACTTTCAAAGTTCGATAAATATTTAAATATAAGTTTAAGTTATAGCAGAAATTAAACGTACCAGTAAATCTCAATTGTAGAGCAGAAATATTCCTCTTGAAGTAATTCATTTCCTAGTCTCCACACAAAACAAACTTCACCGTACGAAACTTTCCTGTGTTTCGCAATGTAAGAAGCAAAACGAAGACAAATGACATCTGATTTCAAGGACAGTCAAAGTCAACCCTCCTTCCATTCCCAAACCTCAAATGAGGATAGGCTATAACGATAAAAAGTACCGCTACTATTTTTCATCAAACTGTATTAAATACTAAGACAGACGCATAAAACATTTATAGAAAATCACAATATTTCTCAATCCAACCGAAAGAACTAGGCGTTAATGAAGGTTCCCTGATGAAATGCGGTTTGCATTAGGGAAGTCCGGGTTTCGATCCTCTCCCCCCCCCCAATTAGGTTATTTTCACAGGATTTCCGGGGTTTCTGCAGTTCCCCATTCTCCAAACAAATACAATAGGCTTCTAGACAGGCTAAGATACACATCTTTCAAATAATTTTCTTACGTATCATCGATTCATTCACGTACAAAAAATTATCTATATTACCGGTATTATTATTATTACGGACTGGAAGGTCATCTTGACAGGATTGTTTTCAAAAACTTTCAAACGGCCCCGAGGTTCACTTCCTATAAAATTGAGTACGATCTTTCAAAAGCCGTCAGAGCGTGGTGCCAAAACCTCATTATCTCATGGAAAGCATGGGGCTACCTTCATGGCATGTTATGGGGATACCTTTATTTTATTATTATTATTATTATTATTATTATTATCATTCATTCATTCATCATCATCATCATTCATTCATTATTATTATTATTATTATTATTATTATTATTATTATTATTATTATTGACCCGAAGGCTTACACTGCAGCCTGAGGCTTATTGTGCTTACCACTCCTATTCTTGTGAATGATTGTGTAGCCGAATGGCCGCGCTCTTGTACAAGTACAGCACGCTGTACCGTAAACTTAACCCGGACTATTGTATGGATGATATGTGAATTAATGATGACGAAATGAGTCCGAGGTCCAACGCCGAAAGTTACCCAGCAATTCTACTTCAATTGGTTGAGGAAAAATCCCAACCAGGATTTGAACCCGGCCCGCTCTTTTCATAGCCAGACGTGCTGACCATTACTCCACAGCGGTGGACTATTTTCCGTTATGGCTATAATTCCAGCTAAAGGCTGGTTCACAATAAACCGGAAACGGAAACGAAAACGAGAACGGAAGTATTGTTGAAATAAATGTATTTAAATGTGAGTATTCACAATTAACTATTGTGAACGCTCACATTTAAATACATTTATTTCAACATTATTTCCGTTCTCGTTCTCATTGTCGTTTCCGTTCCCGGTTTATTGTAAACCAGACTTAAGAGGATTCTATTTCCAACAGTGACGAGATTTAACAATCCTTTCCACAGATTAGGCGTGTGTCAATTGTTATATGTTGTTTCACTTAATAGCCTTGCATAATTTCGATCATATGACTAGACTAAGGGAGTGCCCCGCCCCGTTCACCGCTGTGGAATAACGGTTAGCGCGTCTGACCGTAAAACAAGCCAGACCGGGGTTCAAATCCTGGTTGGGACAAGTTAGCTGGTTGGGATTTTCTCCGGGGTTTTCCCTCAACCGATTGAAGCTGAATTGCTGGGTAACTTCCGGCGTTGGACGTCGGACTCATTTCGCCATCATTAATTCTGTAGTGTTCGGGAAAAGTAACACAAGTCAGTTTCCACAAACCTTTTTTGATAATAATTTATTGACAACTTACGGAACATCTGTTTGCTTGGAAAAAAAAATACATAGGTATTCCTCCCATTACAATAATTCATACAGAAAAAAACCAAATCGACATAAACCAGTGTAAGTTGTCAATAAATTATCAAAAAAGGTTTGTGGAAACTGACTTATGTCACTTTTCTCAAGCACTGCAGAATTCACATATCATCCATACAATAGTCCAGGTTAAGTTCACAGTGCGGTGTGCTGTACTTGTACAAGAGCGCGGCCATTTGTTAACAGAATAGAAGTGGTAAGCACAATAAGCCTCAGGCTGCAGTGTAAGACTTCGGGTCCCTCCTCCGTACAAGGTAAAAAAGGAATCGCGCCTGCATGTGAATTGTAGTGTTGGTTCCTAAACCTCTGAAGGCCAAATTGTTAGATGATGATAAAAGTTATGTTTTATTTAACGACGCTCGCAACTGCAGAGGTTATATCAGCGTCGAATGTGCCAAATTGTTTTACATGCCAGAAATCTACTGATGATTATTATTAAATGCCATCGATTACTCGAACCCGCAACCTTATTACCAACTTAACCAGGTCGACTAGATGATGATTATTATTATTATTATTATTATTTATTATTATTATTATTATTATTATTATTATATTGGCAAGACCATATGTACAGGATGTAAAAAGAAATCCATGGCGCTACAGCCCATGAAGGGCCTCACGTCCACATGCCGAAGCAGAGGAAGACTTTTTTTTTTTTTTTTTGCAGAGGCAACTATCACTGGTCACACATATCTTGATATGTTAGTAATTTTTGTGTTCCCTCAGATAAGACACTGACACCCAAACCTGCTCTTCCAGTGGGATGAAGCACCTCTACACTGGCATTTGGAAGTCCAGAACACATTGAATGACGAATTCCCACAAAGATGGATTGGGAGAAGTGGTCCAATTCTCTAGCCACCCTGATCGCCTGACATTACTCCCCAGGATTTCTTCCTGTGGGGGTCTGTTAAGGACAAGGTGTATTCTATCAAAGTGACAACTCTGGAACGGCTTCATGAAAGGATTGGAGTTGCTATTGAGACAGTTACGTCACAGATGCTACAGGCTACCTAGAGAGAAATTGAGTATCGACTAGACATCCTCCGTACCACTCGTGGGGCATATGTAGAAATGCTGTAATTGCACAGACAAAACTTCATGACTATGTGTATTCATTGTTGTATCAGTCTTCTTAAGGGGAGAATGTAGGTATCGGTAGGTCCCTATCTTCACATGTTAAATTGGTGCACTTTATGTATTTAAGGTAGAATCATGCAATTTTGCACACTAGTAGACAAGAATGTTTTTAATCATCCTTGGATTTTTCATATTATAATGTTAGAAATATTGAGATTTGTCACCAAACATACCTACATTCTCCCCTTAATGCATTGAATACATATAGTATT